>VMDO01005466.1:96929-111692 GCA_007922755.1 Pedetes capensis | reverse complement strand
AAACTGGCAGCAACCGTCTTTCTTTTCACCAGAAACCTCCTGGTGTGGCTACCAGGCCCTGGCCCTGGAGGAAGGCAGAGCTTCACCTGCCTACAGATGTTTTTTGAGCCGACCTGTGTGTACCTGCCAACACCTGACCTCTATCCATGCGCTCCTTTAAATAAAGAAGATACTTTTACCATTTCCATATTGCCCACCCCTTTTCGGCTGTGGAAGGTCCAGACTGCAGCCTGGAGAGTCAGGAGTGGCCTGAAGTCTTGGCGACCACCTAGAAAGCACAAGCGCGGAATGGGGGGCGGCGGGCGGGGGGAGAGGAAAAACTCACATTTGATGGAAGAGGTGTTGTTGTTACTAGGTGCCATGAAGTCGCGTCGGACTCATAGCAACCCTGATAGGGTTTTCAATGGCTGATTGTTTTGGGATTGCCTCGGGAGTGGGTTGCCACATCCTTCTCCCATTTTTGCGGTGCTAGGAATCGAACTGAAGACCTCAGAGACTGCAGAGTGACGCTCTACCAACTGAGCTAAATCTGCACTAACTGCAGTGGTTCCCAAAGCCTATCTCAGCACGAGGGACACACTGTTGTCTTCAACTGACCAGCGGAAGGGGCTGGGAAGAGGTACCTTGATAAAGGTGTATTCCTGGTCTCCAGGTTTATGAACCCATGGACATTGGACCCTCTCTCCAATCCTCATTCCACAAACGAGACCCAGGACAGAGACGTGACTTTTCCAATGTCTAGGAGCAGTTAGTGGCAGAATCAAACATAGATTCCCCCAATCTCTCCGTGCATTTCCCATTCTAGTGTAACTCAGAAACACTGCAGTGAAACTGTGCTTTGGAGGACAGATGTGCGCTGCCAGCATAACAATAAAGGCTAAAATGCTGATGAAAAGAAGGCAAATCTCAGTATAAAAGGAAAAATGGGCAGTGGGGTTGCAATGTGCCTCTGCCTTCCCTCACTGCCACGTCTGCAGGCTCTGAAGCACACAGAGGCCAGGTGCGTCGCACAAGGCAGGTCTGGGAACCTAGCGCCCTGCTTGTGCCCTGCTTTTTCCTTCCTGTCCAAGGCCTGGGATGGTCTGGAGGTACAGACCTACGGGAATCGCCTGTGAGGATTCACAGGCCCAGAGCTAAGGTTGTAACAACTCTTGGGCTCCTGGTGCAGAGTAGGCACACGAATGGATGCTGCCGTTGTGTTTTGGTCTGAGAGGCTCCAAAGGGAAGAACATCGTAGGTCACGCATTAAGAAAAGCGGAGAGCCATTTCTCCAGTGATCTTGGAAGTTTCCTTCCCTCCCACATTCAGATCTGGATTGTTTTCTTTTTCTTTTTTTCTACAGCAATGTAGCAAGGCAGAAACCACCATTCTGCAGGACAAGTTCAAGGTGATCCTTGGGGTTGTCTGTCTTGCTTCTGTGCCCTTAAGAAACCCACTCAGTGGGCAGCATGACAGGCCTTTGCCCTAGTTTGAGTCATCCCACGCATTGCTCCTAGTAATGCACAAGATCCTTTTGAACTCTTCAGATGGTGGCGGGTGGAATTCCACAGCACAGTCATGTCAGGGGACGGTGTCTCTGGCACAGACGTTTGCAGCGGGATGGAATTTCTGAATGGATTTTCCCATAAGCCGTGGTCGTTCTTCCCTCTCCAGTAAGAAGGAAAATCCCAGCCCTTCAAGCACTAGTTCTGGCTCAGGGACATAGGTTTTCTTTCCTGGAAACAGGAACTGGCTCAGTGAGATGCCGCTGAGTTGACACTTCATGTCACCAGTATGCCTGCTGGTGGCAAGCTATGGGGAAAGACATTGCTCCAGAGTCTTGATACCCCCTAGAATGACACCAAACCTTCACTATTTAATAGTGCTAGTGGCAGAGAAATTGTAGCCCACGAAAAAGGCTGAAGTTAGACAAGTTCTCTAACGAGTATTCTAAGAATTATAAACAGAAATCAGATCACATTAAATAGTGTTTTCTTAGTTGACTGTTGGGGATTTTTAAAATAATATTTCCCAGCTAGGGTCCCTCATAACAGCCTGAGGGGCTGACCCCTAGTTGACCCCAGGGCTCATCTCACTCACTCAAAACAGCCCCTCCCATCGAGTGAGCAAAAATGGCCCCCAGCCAGCTTGACCAGCCTTAACCACCTTAATTTTGATTGGCTCCCCTCACCACCTTGCAGGTAGTAACTGTCTTCACTTGGCAGTTATGTCCGTTTGCCCCCTGTACCTGCCAGCTGTGTGCCCTGATTGGCTGAACCCCACCATGTGACCCCTCCAGGACCCTATAAAAGCAGGGCTCCTGGACCCCTATCCATCCCTGTAGCACCACCGATCCTGACCTCTCTGACCACCTCCTGAACCTCATCACCTGGACCAGCGCTCCCTACTCCAGCAAGACCATCTAGCAAGCCGGCGAGATCAAGCCCAGGGGCCCCCCCGAAGAGCCGAAGGCATCTAGCAAGCCATGAAGAGCCTCCCAACTCCTCCCATCCTTCGGAAGGAGGGTGTTAAAGAAGGCGAGCTGCGAGAGAGTCAAGACCATCGGACCTCAACTGAATACCAGCGGCTGTGGCTGTGCCTTTAAGGCTGAGCTGTACCAGCACTTAGCCTGCAGCATTCCATGCGGCAGGCCTAGAGCCAGCACTTAAAGGGATAGAGCCTTACTCTATAGGGGCTGCTTGCTCCTTGCTTTCCATAAGGGGAGCACCCCAATAAACCTTCCCTGTCCTTTTCCAACCATCTGAAGGTCTCCCGAGGTCCTTCTTTCCCAACATCGGCCAAGTGTTTATGTTGAGGGTTTGGCCCTAACTTTAGCTGGGCTAGAGCTAAAACCTCGACAGCTGAGTACATGTTAAATTGCCTAATAGGCTGAACAGGGAAATAGAAAACTTAGCTGTGGATTCTCGGTGATATGAGTGGAACTAGCAGCACATGGACAGGGTGAACACCTGCAGAGTTCCTTAAAGGCTCCATGTGCTGCCAACTACTGAGTCAATAGTGACAATCTTAAACTCAGGAGCCAGAATTATAATGTGGCATCATTTTGCATTTATAATGTCCCTTAAGAGGTAACATTTACCAAGTAATCTACTACAGCATTTGTCTAAGTATGGCCTGCAGATACCTGTGGCACTCAGGACTATGTCACATGGCTCATTAGGCCAACACTATTTCCACAGACACACTAGGATGTCATTTACTTTTTTCACTGTGTTAACGTGTGCATTGTTGATGGGAAAGCAATGGTGGAGAAAATTGCTGATGCCTTCTCACAAATCAAGGCAGTGGCATCAAATTGTGCTAATAGTCATTGTATTCTGTGCTGCCACATATTTGCAGTACAAAAAAACCCTCCTGTTAGTTTCACTTAAGACTGTCCTTAATGAAGCCTAAGAAAACTATTCATTTATTGCATTTCAACCCTTAAGGGCACATCCTTTTCGTCTTGCATGTGATGAAACAGGAAACATGCATAAAGCACATCTGCTGCATACCCAAGGACAATATTAGTCTCAATGAAAAACACTTGTGCAGTTGTTTGAGTTACAAGCTAAACTATCTGCTTTCATCATAGAATGCAGATAGAAACTAGCTGTTGTTTATCAAACCAGATGTTAGAGATTTGCAAAAATGTAAACCAATGTCCTCTCACTATTTTGTTTTATTTTGGAAAATATGTGGTTGTTGTTGTTAGGTGCTCTTGAGTCATGTCCAACTCATAGCAACTCTATGTACAATAGAATGAAACACTTCCCAGTACTGTGCCATGCCCAACACTATGTCAGTGCTTCTCTGCTAATCATAGGGTTTTCAATGGCTAATTGTTCCAAGATTGTTTCCAGAGTAGATTGCCAGGTCCTTCTCCCATTTTTGTTGTACTGGGGATTGAACCTGGGGCCTCAGAGTGCACAGAACAGTACTCCATCAACTGAGCTAAATCTTAGCCCTTGGAAAATATAGAGTTTTAAAATAAAAATATGTTATTTATGTTTGCAGAAATGGGGTTAATTAATGTTATTCTTAAGAGAATTAAACATCTTAAATTTCTTCACTTGAAAGAAGGGTTGAGAGACAAATTACAGTTATTCAGACTTGAGCACATGGCAGACATTGTTTCTAATATGTACAGATAAATAATTGAAAATAAAAATAAATAAAAGCCCCTTGGATTCTCCGTATTTCTAAGAATGTAAAGGAGTTCTGAGTCCAAACATTTGAGAAAAATTTATCTACCGAAACCTTACATAATAAGGCTATCCTAACTAGGTAGGAAATAGAGTGGAAAGAACATGCTTTGGAGTACAACAGACTTCAAATTTTGGGTTCAAATTCTGACTTTACTACCTACTAGTTATTTGATTTAACAGATCACTTATTTGTTCCAAGCCTCAGTTGCATCTGTAAAATGGGAAAAAAAACCCAATGTGTAGATTATTTGAGGATTAGAGAAAATATGTCTTAATGCCCTAAACATAAGCCCTAATGGTAGGTGCCCAAATATTTATTGACTGGATGATCATAGTAAGATATTCAGCATATTAAGGAACGCTTTTGGTTGCAATGAATCTATGTTAGGATGGAAAGGGGAGAATAAGAGGGAACAGTAGGCAATCAAACAGTGTCCGCTATTTTCAGTAAATGCAGGTCTAGAGCAGCAGGTTCCAAATACTGGTTGGCAGACTGGCTACATAGGGATCACCTGGAAGTTTGTCCAAAAACATAACTCAAATTATAATTTGCATATGAGTTGCCTGGAGATCTTGTTAAAACGCAGATTCTTACATTCAACATTTGCAACAAGCTCCCACATACTGTAGCTGCTGCTGGTCTATGGACCACTGTTTGAGAAGAAAAGATATAGATCTCCCACCTGCAGGTGACTGGTCGCAGTGCCTCGGGTGATCCTGGTTTGAGATGATTGTGTCCGATGTGATAGGACATTAACAATATACAAGACTGGCATCTGTTCATCCATTCCTCCAGTAAGCACTCATAGTGCCCTATACCCTGCTAAACATGGTGTGTATTGCTGAAATTACAGAGGGCCCCTGTTCTGTCTGGCAGGAGGAGCAGGCTGACCTATATGTAGATATCTTTAACGTAATGTGAGAAAAGCTCAGAGAAAGATATGCACAAAGTGTTCCTTGATCAAGGAACAAGCAGTGACTCCCTGGTGACGGTGAGATTGACAGGGACGGACAGTTTCTCACGGAGGAGGAGCTGAGATAGTATGGGGGGAAGAAAAGGTCGAAAAATTAGGTTGGGACTAGATTGTAAACGATCTTAAAACATTCACGAAACCACTCAACAGTTGTCCTCAATCTTGACTGCACATTAGAGTCACTTCTTGTTGTTGTTGTTGTTGTTGTTGTTGTTGTTGTTGTTAGGTGCCATGGAGTCGGTATCTAACTCATAGCGACCCTCTGTACCACAGGGGAAACACTATTGTCAGTGCTTCTTCGCTGTTCATAGAGTTTTCAATGGCAGATTATGTTTTGGGAGTGGGTTGCTAGGTCCTTCTCCCAAGCCTACAGCACCTGATGTTCCCAGGTGGTCTCCCATCCAGGACTAACCAGGCCTGACCCTGCTTAGCTTCCGAGATCTGATAGGATAGGACACCACAGGGCTACAGCTGCAGGCTTTAGTGTCACTTAGAGAGCTTTTAAAAATCCTGAGGTCCAGACCACACCCTGGGTTGATCTTTCTTGGGGGTGGGGGAGGGGCAACCATCAGTGCATTTTAGAGAAAGTGATGCAATGCATGGCCTAAGTTAAGAAACGGGGCTGTCCTGTGAGCCAGCGCCTGCCCAACCTATTTGCGTAGAGCCTGCTCTTCCGTGGGGACAGTGCCCGTATTCTTAAATGCACTTTTCGTGTTAATTTGATATTCAAAATCAGGATTATTAAAAAGCTTTTATGCCCTGGAGGCCGTGTGATGGGCATGGGAGTGGAGCCCCCCTGTCCAGGGGCGGTGGGGCACAGGCAGACGAAGGCTGCCCTTTGTTCCCCTGACTGCTGGTGAAAGCCGATCCCTGTGAAGTCACCGCCCTGGGCAGAGGACCCTTGTTCACTGGGCCAGGCCAGGGAGTCCTGGAGGAGATGAACTTGCAGAACACGTGCCCAGGAAGCACACATTTCTCCATTGGACCCTCTGTCACTAACCAAATACCTGCTGGGGACGTGGAGATATTTGCACTGGATAAAAGTGGAAAGGCGAGCATTCTATGTCCCAAGGGCTGGCAGGAGGATCTTTGTGTAGGCTCTTCCCCATGTGAACTTGGAAGGCTCGCACTTGGTTCCCATGTCTGCACTCAGCTGCTGGAATGTCGTCATTAAGGAAAGTGATCCGTTCTCGCATTCATCACAATTGACGTCCCTGAAATCAGCTTTAGTGTCCAAAGGTCGCCATGACACTTTTGGAGAGGTTGTTCCTCAAGTTGCTGAATTTCAGGGTTGCCCTGAGGCTTTAGAAAATGTAGTTAAAAGGATTCCATGTGTAACACAAAAACACCACTCAAAATCAGCTCTCCAAACTTGTTTTCCATCCGGAGTCTTCCTCTAGCTTTTGGTCAATAAAATATTCCACCATCTTTAACAGGATGGACCCCGGGCTCTTCCTGTAAGGGACAAAGGAGAAAGGAGACCCCTGTGCGTAAACGCTGTGGCCCAGCAGGTCCCTGGGAATGCTCCCTGAGCCAGGCACCCCTGCCGTGCTGTGACCTTAATGATTATTTTTGCCTGTGTCCTGTTTTACAATTCCCCACCCAGCCCAAGGGAGGCGAAATGCTGCTTTGTTTTCAGAATGAAAGTTTCAGGAAGCCTCCGGGGGTCCCCTTTGCTCTTCCCAGGGGAGGCCCCAGAGGAGACAGGCCTGGCACTGATGCTCCCCGGCGATTTATAGGCTGGCACTGCTAACGTTCGAATGATTCCACACAATCTCTTCCCTCTGTGATAGCGCAGGCTTTGCCCACAGTCAAACGCTGTGTCATCACCTCGAAAGAAAAAGACAGCAAGCGCTTGTCTGCAGCTCTGACTCAAAGAGCTGGGTTCCGTGAAATTACGGCTTTCGCCCTGGCTGTGCAGATGTGACCAGGAATCCACGCCACAGCCAAGGCAGGAAGGGACGTGGTGGCCATTTGCACAGGCGGCCGGTGCGTGGGTGGCCCGGGCTGGGCCTCGCTGGGTTTGTGTCTCTCAGAAGGAGGCCTGGCTGGCTCCTGACCGCTTGCAATGAGAATATGCAATTAGTAAACAATCTCAAGGGCTCCCCACCGCCGTCAGGCCTGCGTTCACCCGGTCCCAGAAGACAGATAGGGCCTGGCATCCTTGGTGTCCCTGGCTTCCCATTCCTGCTGCTGTGGGCCGCTGTGACCAAGCTTGGCTCACCCACGGCCCTGCCTGGATACAAACAACCTGGCTTTTGATGACAGGAAGGGAGTGGAGCTGCCCTCGATGCCTGGGTTTTAATCTGGGTTCTAGGGGACGTTACTTCCCTCTTTGTGGATCACTGATTGCTTTCAAAATACCAGGAATCGTTATTTTACCTTACAGGGTTATTGCGTGCTATGATTAATTCAGCTAAGGCTCTTAGGAAACGGTAAATGCTGAGTGGCCTTATTAGTTCCATTTTAAAAAGCACTTTAGCATCCCTGGGCAGCTGGTTTGATGAGAAGTGCTATTTACTGTGAACCTCAAACTCGGTCCTCCTTAGCCGAATCTCCCAGGGCCTTATGGTCCCTCTGATGAAAATGTACTGCTTCCAAATGAATCCAATAAACACTGCGCAGGGATGTGGATTTTATCTTTGAAAAAAAAAAACAAAAACTCAATCTCAGTTTCTAATGAAGGGAAAAGAAATAATTTCATGCTAATCAGGAGGGAGATACACAGCCTGCCCTTTGGAGATAAAGGGGACAAAGGTTTGGGTTTAAAGTGAAAATGTGGAACAATCACACCCTAGGGATCCTACTCCAGCCGTTCTTGCCCCTTCCGTTTCCCTTTCTTTCCTCCTCCCACCCCTTCTTTCAATATGGCGCAGGCAAAGGAATGACGCTTTACAAAAAGACACATCTGTGCATCTTGGGTGGTGCAGAGAGACAGCGATTCCCAACACAGGGGAAGGGTTGGCAGTGGGACCTGCCTCGCCCGCTCCAGCTCTGTGGGTCCCACATTCTTCCCCCGAGCGCCCCTGTGTGCCTGCAAGCCCATCCTGCTAGCAGCCAGTCCACCAGCCAGGTCCCCGGGGCTAAGGGCTTTCTGGAAACCTGTCCAATCTCCGCCTGGGACTCTGGGGGTGCAGCAGGATGTGGCCCAGCTCATCTCACTCAACAGTTTGAAAATCACCCTTACATGTGTTTTTCATTTTTATTTAATAAAGGAACAAATGCTTTAGAACTAAAGACCAGTGAGTGATTAAAATCCATTCTGTTGATGGCTAACAAACATAAGTAAATGCTGATATCAATCTTTATGAGACGTGCACGGCCCACAGCTGCTGGTTCCTCTTCTACCCTTGTTTTCTCTGAGGCAGCTGTCTCCCACTTTCCCCCCACTTTGTCTTGGCCTAGTAATTCTATCTTGCTTACACAATTGCTCAGCCTTTATCCTCCTGTTTTCGATTACCAACTGGCGTTTATTTTCAATGGAGTTACTGGCCAATTAAATAGAAATTAGCTACAGTTAGACACCGGGCTCCTGCTTACTGCATCGTGCTTTGGCAAATATCCATTTTTCGTTAGGCCATTCTGACAGCAGAAATCCGGAAGGCAAAGTCTGGTGCCATGGGCCAAGGCACCTGGGGGCAGCTACCTGCTAGATTCACAGTGAAAGGAAGCAGGGCTGGGAAAGCTTGTTGGCCCAATAGGATCTGGAGTAAGCCCGCTGTAACCTGAGCCATTTCCTATTGTGACTCGGTTAAACCATTTCTGATTCAAGACAGACTCTCCTAGCAGAAGGTCAGGCTTACTTCAGTGAAGAAGGGAATAAATAAGTAAATAAATAAGTAAATCCCTCTTCTGCTTTTCTCTGTTGCCCAGGACAGCTGGAACGCATCTTCCTTTCCACCCAAACGCTGAGCACTGTGTGGTTGGGTGAAGAAGGGGCTCCCTTCCTGGGCTGGGTGGAACACTCAGGCCACACGAGTTCCACTCGGCCTCTAGCCTGGATCTGCTGCAGCAATCTGTAGCTTGGACTGTGGGGCTAGTCTGGAGCCTAGGTCTGTGGGAACCAGCCTGGCACTGGGTAGGTCTAGAATCCTACTCTGCAGGGACAAAAGTGGGTCTTTGGGTGGATAGGAGCCCGCCAGCCTGGAGCCTCAAACCACAGGGGTCAGCTTGAAGTCATCTGGGTCTGTGGGGGTCAGCCTGAAGGCTGAATTCACGGGAGCTGATGTGGAGGCTAGATCTTCAAGGCCTAATCTGAAGCCTGGGGCTGATGTGAAGTCGGTGCAAGGGAAGGCCTGGAAGCCTGGTTTGTGGGGAAACTGGCCTGGAGCCTGGGTCCATGAGGCCTAGCGCAGCACCAGGGTGCACTGGGGCAGGCCTGGCCCCTGTGTCTGGTGGAGGAAGAACAGCATGCTTATGCTACAGGACCCGCCTGGTGTCTGGGGCTCTGGGTACCAGGATGGAGCGGGGGTTCATTGGGGTTGACCAGGCACTAAGCAGGGTCTGAAGGCTGGAGTGACAGGGACTGGCCTGGTGTTGGGTTGTCCTGGAGACTCCATGCATGGCTGCTGGTCTGGAATCTGGGGCCATGGGGACTGACCTGCCACCAGGTTTCACTGGAACTGGACAGGCGCCAGGGATTGGATGAAGTCATGAGTGTAAGTCCCCAAGGTGACATTAGTGGAAGCATCAGGTGCTTATTCTGCTCTCCTTCCACATGCAGAAGGCGTTGCCTGGGTCTGGGGAAAACGTGACATGAGTCTGTTCCTCATACCTCCTTCTTCAACGCATCTTTTTATTTCTATACTGCACTCAGGTACTTGAATCTTGCACCTGTTTTCCTACACTCTGGTGAAGACATTTTCAAGTGTGGAGAGTTGTTCTAACTGATGCTTCTGTGAGGACATAAATACTGGGAAGACCTATTATACTATTTGGCTATGACAGAAAATTTTACGTACAATTAATTTGGTAAAGGCTCTCACGTAAAACGTAGATACCATCAAAGATCAGATGGTAAATTTCAGCGAGAGAGAGGCACTTTAAGAAAGAATCAGATGGAAATGCCGGAAATGAAAAACACAAAAACAGTGATAAAGAATACTTTAGACAGTTCCGTTAGTAGGCTCACACAGCCATGGCAAAGATCAGTGAATTGGAAGATAGATCAATGTTAATGATCAAATTGAAACACAAAGAACAAAGAGTGTGAGGAGAACTGGAGCATTGTTGTTGTTGTTGTTAAGCACCCTAGAGCTGGATCTGACTCATAGTGACCCTAAGTACGACAGAATGAAACACTACCCAACACTGCCATGCACATGATCTTTTTATGTTTGAGCCCATTGTTGTATAACCTCCCAGAATTGCAGAACTATCTCAACCATTCTAATATAGGCGTAATGTGAATCTCAGAAGTAGAAGACAGAAAGACAGAAAGACAGAAGAAATATATTTTTTATTAGAAATTTTTAATGTACATCTTAATGTGATTGATTTTGACATGCTTTTCATTGTGACATTTCCATATATGCATTTTGATAAACATTATTCATATAGGTTACTCCTTACCCTCCCCTATGCTTCCCCCCCCACGCTTCCCATCTAAGTTTCCCATCTAAGTCTTCTCTACCTTTTACTTAGTAGTTTTTTTCTATATGTCCTTGGGTTCCAGTTCTGTTTAAGATAGAAACTTTTCCTGTAGTGGTCTTTGTTTTTATCTTGTTAGAACAATTACATGCAATTTCTACTCCATTTATATTGACATCATTCTTATCCCCCCCCTTTTATTATGATCCAACCTTTGAATAGGATTTTTCCTTCTTGTAATTTTGAATCAGCTCCCTCATATGAGTGAGAACATGTATTGTTTCTCTTTCTGAGCTCGTGTTCGTTCACTCAAAATAATTTTCTCTAATTCCATCCATTTTGCTGCGAATGACCTTATTTCATTTTCCTTGATTGCTAAGTAGTATTCCATTGTGTATATATACCATATTTTTTTATCCATTTCAGAAGAAATATTGTTGTTGTTGTTGTTGTTAGGTGCCGTCGAATCTGTATCCGACTCTTAGCGACCTTCATAGGGTTTTCAATGGCTGACTGTTTCGGGATTGCCTTGGGAGTGGATTGCCAGGCCCTTCTCCCATTTATGCGGTGCTGGGAATTGAACTCAGGACCTCAGAGACTACAGCGCAGACCAACTGAGCTAAATCCCAGCCCGGAAGAAATATTAGAAGAAATAATAACCAAATTATCTAAACTTAATGACAGACACCAAACCGCAGAGCTCAGAAGCTTGGGGAATACCCAGCACGTACATACATACACACACACACAAATGTATACATACACATATGCACATACATATACATTGTCCTGTCTGTTTTCTGTTGCTATAACTAAATACCTGAGACTGGATAATTTATAAAGAATAGAAACTTATTTGGTTCATGGTTCTGGAGCAGCCCAAGCATCTGGTGAGGGCCCCCTTGCTGCATCCTAACAGGACAGAAGGCATCACATGGTGAGACAGAGCAAGCGTGCTGGCTTAGGTCTCTCTTCCTCTTCTTATAAAGCCACTACTGTCATCATGAGAGCGGACATTCATTTCTTCATCTAATCCTAAGTACCTCTCAAAGACCCCACCTCCAAATATCATTAACATGGGAGTTTGTTGGTAACATGTTTGTAACACATGAATTATTGGGGAACATATTCAAGCCCAAGCACATATCTATGCCTGATATTTAAACTGCTAAAAATCAATGACAGGGAGAAAATACTGAATGCAGCTAGATTAAATAAATAAATAAAAGAATATTACATCCGAGAAACATCCTCGGGCTTCTTGTCAGAAGTAATACAGGCCGTAAGACAGTGTAATGACATCGTCAAGGTCCTGAGGGAAAGAAAGTAACAGCCCTGAATTCTATATCCAGCAAAAATATCTCTTAAAGAAGAGAAATAAAAATCAAAGACCTTCTCAAGCTAACAAAAACTGAGAGAATGTATTGCCAGACCTAGACTCAATAAGAAATGTCAAATGAAGGTTTCCTCCACAAATAATAAAATACGAGGCTCAAATATGGATCTGTACAAATAACTGAATGAATAAAAGTCACTTTTTTGTTTGTTTTGGGGGTTTTGTTTGTTTGTTTTTGTCTTTTGAAGCAGGGTCTTGCTATGTAGCTCAGGCTGGCCTTGAACTCCAAATCCTTCTGCCTCAGCCTCCCAAATTCTGAGATGACAGGATGACAGCCATAAGCCACCATTCTCAGCTCTTTTCTTGCTTTTAATTATTCTAAAAGACAGCTGGCTGTTGTAAACAATGTTGTTGTTAGGTGTCCTGGAGTCCGGTCCAACTCATAGCGACCCTCTTTGGGTTTTCAATGGCTAATTGTTTCAGTGCATTGCCATGTCCTTCTCCCATTTTTGCGGGGCTATGGACCAAACACTGGTCCTCAGAGAGTGCAGAGCAGCACTCTACTTACTGAGCAAAACTCCAGCCTCGTGAACAATATTAGTGGCGATATAGTCTGTGTTTGTACCATGTGTAAAGTGAAAAGAACGAAAAGGTAAGTTGAAAGGTGCACTATGATCTGAATGTGTCCCCCAAAATGCATGTGTTGAAACTTAATCATTAATGTGACAGTATTTAGAGGTGGAGATTTTCAGTCGGGATCCAACAACCTTATACAAGTTTATAAGGGAGCAGCCTCCTCCTTTTTTGCCCTTCTGCCTTCTGTCATGTAGGATGCATCATTCAAGGCACCATATAGGAAGCAGAGATCAGGCTCTCGCCAACCCCAAACCTGATGGTGTCGTGATCTTGGACTTTCCAGATTTCAGAACTGTAAGCAACACATTTTGGTTATTTATAAATTACCCAGTTTATGGTGTTCCCTTGTAGCAATTCAAGTAGACTAAGACAGAATGGGATGGAAAATTAAGAATTTATTTCTGCTAGGTTCTTACACAGTGTGTGAGGTAGTATAATATTTGAAGGCAGGCTCAGGTTAACTAAGGGTAGATATTTATCCCAGAGAAACCCTAGGGAAACCACTAAAAATATTGTAAAAGAGAAGTGAATACTTAGAGAGATAAAGGGGAATTAAAAAAATAATTAACAAAAGAAAAGACAGGAAGAAAAGAAAAGAGAAAGATTGGTTAAAGATAAAGTGATGATTGATATGGGTGTGGTGGCACACACCTATAATGCCAGTGACTCTGGAGGTGGAGCCTAAATCTAGGAATTGGGGCTTCATTGTAAAGTTTAGTAATAGAAACAAAAAGAGACAATATCATTACAAATCCCACAAACATTAACAAGATAGTGAGGATATATTATGAACAACTCTATGCCTATCCGTTTGACAACTTATATGAAATGGACTTTTTGAAAGACACAAATTACTAAAGTTGCCTCAAAAATAAGTAGACAATCTGTGCTATATCTGTGAAATTTAATTTGTACTTTAAAAACTTTCCAAAAAGAAATCACCAGGCATAAATTCTTTCACTATTAAATTCTACCAAATATTTAGGAAAGAAATCCAACAAAAGTGTTTCAGAAATAGAAGAGGAAATCCTTCAAATTCATCTCAGACCCTTGTGTTAAAGCCTGGCAAGGCAGGCATGGTGGTGCACAAGCCACTCAGGAGGTGGAGGCAGGAGGGTCGGAGGTTCCAGGCCAGAGGCAGCCTCTGTAACTCAGTGAGACTCTGTCTCAAGAAAAAAATAAGATAAAAAAGGGGCTGAAGGTGTAGCTTAGTGGTAGAGTGCTTGCAAAGTATGGGCAATGCCCCCAGTTCTGAAAGAAAGGAAGAAAGAAAGAAAGAAAGAAAGAAAGAAGAAAAAAGAAAAGGAAAGCACATAGAATTTTGTCCAATGCATTTTCTGCATGTATTTTCTTCTTTAATCTGTTAATAGAGTGCCTGACAGTGATTGAACTTTGAAAGTTGAACCAATCTTATGTTGCTTAGATTGATACCACTTGGTTATGATGTATTGCACTTTTTGCATATTCTGTATTTAATATACTAATTGACTTTTTCAGTTCTAGGGGGTTGAACTCAGTGTCTCACCCATGCCAGACAACTGCTATACAAGTGAACCACACCCCTAGCACCTTTTTTGTTTTAGAAAGAGTACCCCTATACTGTGCAGGCTGCTTTTGGCCTTGCCGCCACCTGCAGAGTTGCTGGGATTATGGGCACGCACCACCATGCCTGGCCTATGTGCATTTTTTATTTTAAAAATCAGCAAAGTGCCGGGTGTGGCGGCGCATGCCTGTAATCCCAGTAGCTTGGGAGGTGGAGACAGGAGGATCACAAGTTCGAGACCAGAGGCAGTCTGCATAACTTAGTGAGACCCTGTCTCAAAAAGTAAAAAAATGGGCTGGGGGTGCAGCTCCGTGGTCCAGCACTTGCAGAGCATGCAGGTGCAAGGCCCTGGGTTCAACCCCCGGTATCACCAAAAAAAAAAAAAAAAAAAAAAAAAAAAAAAAAAAAAAAAAAAAAAAAAAAAAAAAAAAAAAAAAAAAAAAAAAAAAAAAAAAAAAAAAAAAAAAAAAAAAAAAAAAAAAAAAAAAAAAAAAAAAA
>VMDO01005466.1:0-96829 GCA_007922755.1 Pedetes capensis | reverse complement strand
TAAAACATAATGCTAAATGAGTGAAGAGTTTTCCTCAAAGATGAGGAACAATGCAAGGATATGCTATTTCACAGCCCCCATTTGACCATAACTTGGAAATACTAGTCACTATAATAAGGCAAAAAATATAAATAAGAGAGATATCACAATACATGGATAATATTACTATGTAGATATCCCTAGACAACCTACACAAAAGCTCCTAGAACTAATAAATAAGAATAATAAAGTCTCAGGTTATCAAATCAATGTACACAAATGACATTTCTATATACTAGCACTGAACAATTGAATTCAAAGTTAGAAAAACAATACCATTAACAATAACACAAAAAAACAGCAAGTATATATCTAGGAAAAAAGCCCATACGGGATCTGTAAGTTAAAATGCAAAAAACACTGAAGAAAAACATCTAAGAAGATAAAAATAAGTGAAAAGATATACCATGTTCATAGATTATAAGAATCAGTATTATTAAAATGTTCTTTCCAATTTGTTATCTTGATTCAGGAGAATTTCAATGAAAATTCCAGCACCCTTCTATATAGCTATTGATTGTGTGTTTAAATTTTTATATAGAAAGACAACGGAACTAGAATTACCAAAATATTTTGAAAACAAGTATTTGGAGCTTCATATTACCTTATTTCAAGCATTACCACAATGCTACAAGTAATAGAGAAAGGATAGACATATTGATCATTGGAACAAAGAGGGAAACCAGAAATAAATCCACATAAATACAGTCAATTGATTTTTGACAGCAAAGCAAATGTAATTCAGTACAGAGAGGAGAGTTTCTTCAAACAAATGGTGGTAGGACAACTGAATGTCCATCTCCTGTCCATTTGTGCTATTATAACAAAATACCATAGACCAGTAGGCTTACAAACAACAGAAATTTATTGGTCACAATTCTATAGGCTGGAAAGAAAAAGGTTCTAGCAGATTCAGTGCCTGGTAAGAATGTGCTTCCTATTTCATAGTCATCTTTTCACTGTACCTTCACAATGTAGCAAAGGGAAGATACTCCCTGGGGTCCCTTATAAAAAGGTGTCTAATCATCCTCAAGGCTCTGTCTAAAGGAACACAGGTATGAAAAAGGACTTTTATAGGGAGAGAAAGGAGGTGCAGGTGGCAAGAAGACTGCAGGCTGGACAGGGTCCTTCTTATTCAGAGCTGTCTTCTTTCTTTCTTTCTTTCTTTCTTTCTTTCCTTTATCTTTTTTTTTTTCCCCCTCTCATGAGAACATTGGAACATCATAATTGACCACAACCTCCTGGGGCTGGTTATAAACATTACTTTTCTGCAAGTTAAACATCACAGCAGTTTACATGGTTTGTGTTGGTTGATACAAAGAATTGAAGAATGATGAGGGAGGTTACACATTCTGATATTATCTGAACATCACCAGATGTTTTGGGTTCTTTAAATCTAAAGAAAGATTAGTTAGCAGTTAACATCTTAATCATCTAGGTGCAGCTTTGCTTTGGAACTTAGAATGTCAGACAAAGGGAGAGGAAGCAGCTCTGCAGAGTTCCCAAAGGAGTGGCCACAGTTACAGAGCCACAGACTAGGAGGAAATATTTCTAAATCACATCTAGCAAAGACCTTGCCTCCAGAATGCATAAAGAACGCATAAACACAGTAATCAGAACACAAACTACATAAGTCTTAAAAACATCCAAAAAATCTGAACATGTTCTCTTTACTAAAGAGTCTATTCAGAAGGAAAATAAATAGAAGAAAATCTTAACCTCATTAATTGTTAGGGAAAAACAAATTAAAAACACAATAATGCACCACAATATGCCTATTTGAATATCTAAAGTTTAGAAACTTGGCAATCTCAAGTGCTATAGAGGATGGAGAGCTATTAGAATTCCCATATTTTGCTGGTAGGAATGTAAGACCGTACAGCCACTTTGGGAAACAGTTTGGCAATATCTTATAAACACATACCTACCATATGGCTCAGTAATTTCACTTCTTAGTATTTACCCAAAAGAAAGAAGTTCAAACTGTAAGGGAGAAAAAAATAATTTTCTCCTTACCCTTCATGGTTGGAAGTAATACCTGTAACAAAAAACAGAAAACAAGAGAAAAACAAATAGACCTTTAGTAACACGTATACCTCATGTTAACATTGGAGTTAACAAGAAATGAGTAAATCTCAAAGACGTGGCTTTGAATTCTGGCCTAAGTACAATGGTCTGCTCAAACAAAGAAGGGTGTGGAGTAGGGTAATTATGGGGAGATGCTCAGAAAAAGCAAGGCAAACTAGGGCAAGGTTTTTATGCAGATTTAGGACTATGCCCTCTCCATTGATAAGAGTCTCCAGTGATTTATAGTCATCCTTCTCTTCTCGGTACAGAGAGGGAGGAACCCTTACACATGGAGATTTCTTTGTAGATAGAAATTTCCTTTATAAGAAGGCAATTTCACTGCTATCTCCAGAGCTTCTCCTGTGTTTTCTGGTTGTGAAAATAATCAGGCCAAAATAATTCTTATGACATAGAGGCATATTTTGGGGTGGCATAGTCTCCTCTCCCCCACTTATATTTGGGGTGACATAGTCTGGTGTCCTATAGCACAAAACCTATAAGCAAATATTCATAGATGACTTAGAAGTAGGAAATAGAGCCAGGTGTTTTGAGGCAAGCCTATAATCCCAGAACTCAGGAGGCCAAGGCAGGGGAATCGTGAGTTCCAGGCCAGCCTGAGCTGTATAGGGGGGTCCTATTTCTAGTTGGGTGAATGAGTAAGTGAATGAATGAGTGAATAAATAAATAGGAAACAACCTAGATACACCACAAACTGTGACACACGTGTGCAATGATTGCCACAAGCCTGTTTTTTTTTTTTTTTTTACCAGTACTGGGGGTTGAATCCAGGGCTTCGTGCTTGCACGCTTCGTAAGTGCTGTACCACTGAGCTGCACCCTTTACTTTTGAGACAGGGTCTTGCTAAATCACGCAGACTGCCTCTGGTCTTGAACTCGTGATCCTCCTGCCTCTGCCTCTTGAGTCGCTGGGATTACAGGCGTGCGCCACCGTGCCCAGTTTGTGCCCAGCTCGCACCCAGCAACCCTTAAAGTAGAATAAACTGTTGAATTGTTAAGTAGTTACCTTAGTTTTTAGCCAGCAATATGGAGGAAAAGGGGATTGAAAATGGCTCCTGCCCTTCAACCATGATAAATGAAGCAAAGGGCATCTCTGAGGACATCGGAAAAACACTTTCTGATGGGCCCCACACCCTAATCCAAGCCATTGATCCATTTACAGAACAAAGACCCTAAACCCTTGTCACACTAGGCACCCAGGGCTAATGTCACACTGGCTGTGCCCTAGTTTGAATAAAACTAGGGAGAGCGCGTGTCTAGGCTCTCTTTCATCTTCACTCCTCCCTCTTCCCCTATCTTCTTCCTTTCCACTCCCTGCTCTTCTCTGGGGCCCACCCTCTTCTCTGTCTATGCAAGGCACTTTTCCTTCCAAAAGCCTGCTCAACTCTTCTGTTCTTTCTGGCTTCTTTACCTTCCTCTGGGGAATAGAAACATCCTTATGCCGATTCACACTGAGAATACAGGTTTTTCCAAGTTCCTTTGCAGAGCTACCTAAGCTTCTCCAGGTGCCTTAGATTTTCCTGAGATAATTCCTTAGAAGTGCTCTGTCTTTTAATAAATCTTTTCTATACTCTCTACTACAACTTCTGTGTCAAGTATAAATTCTCTTATATGCTGCATATAAGGACTGAAGTTGTGCCGCCAGATTCCCAGACCCATGTTCTAGACATGCCTACCCACACTCCCCATGTCTCCTCATTAACAGAATCACAAAACAACAAGGATAACTTTATTTATATTTTTTTAAAGTAAAGGAAGCCCAACTCAGAATTCTTTGATTCTATTTCCATGACACTCAGAAAAGGGAGAGCTATAGGGAGGAAAACAGATGTGTCGTTCACAGATCAGCATTAGAGAGGTGAGCTGTCTGTAAAGGAGTAGCACAGGGGAATTTGGGGCAATGGAAATATATAGAACTTGGTCTATAATACTGTTCTGCATATTTGCCAATATTGATAGAACTGTAAGTCACAAACAGTAAATTTTGCAACATAATTTTTTTTTTTTTGTACTGGGGGTTGAACCTAGGGCCTCGCGCCTACATGCTTTGCAAGTGCTTGACCACTGAACTGCGCCCCCAGCCCATTTTTTTAACTTTTTTGAGACAGGGTCTCACTAAATTACGCAGACTGCCTCTGGTCTCGAACTTGCAATCCTCCCGCCTCCGGCTCCCAAACCGCTGGGATTACAGGCGTGCGCCACCGCGCCTGGCTACAACATAAATTTTTAAGAAATTAACTAGGATATGAGATTACAAAGTGAAATTTAGATTATGACAAATGTATTTTACTGTTTTACAAATTAATCATATAACCACACTGAAAGGGATGAAGAAGAAAGGAGCAAAGCAAATTAACTCTGGAAAAGTGTGTCAACTTGATGTAAAGCTGAAGTGCTAAACAGAAACAATGCATTTCAGTTGTTTCACATAAGAGGAGGGGTAGAACTTCTGACTCTATTTTGTATACTTGGATTGAACAAACAACTAAATATCTTATAGATTACTACAGCCATATTTCTCACTATTGGAGAAAGAAGTTACAAATAAGGAAGCAGAGAAAAATAGAATGACAAATGACTCCTGGGGTGGGTGCCCAGCTATATTCAGAGGGATCCAGATTGACTCACATTTTGAACTATAAATTCTAAAAGAAAAAGAAAGGAAGGAAGGAAGGAAGGAAGGGAGAGAAACAAAAAAAAAGAAAAAAGAAAAGAATTGAATTGCCATGATTTGACTGTGTCATCCAAAGTGCATGTGCTGGAAACTTGATCCCCAAAGAAACAGTTTCAAGAGGTGGTACCTGTAAGACATGATGAGGTGGTATCTTTAAGAGATGATGAGGTCATGAGGGCTCTGCCTGCATAACTAGACTAATGCCATTAATGCAGGAGTGTTTGCTATCTCAGGAGTGGGGTCCTCAGAGCTCGCCCCACCTCTTGTCCGTGTGGTGCCTTGAGCCATGTTATGATGCAACAAGAAGTTCCTCCCCAGATCCAGTCCTTTAATCTCAGACTTCTCAATCTCTAGAATCATGAGCCAAGTAAATTTCTGTTCATTAAAAATTACCCAGTCTTTGGTATTCTCTAACAGTCGCATAAAATGGACTAAGACACATAAACAGATAAATGGCTATGGAAGCATAGATCTACAGATATGTAAAAGTTAGTGTGCAAAGTTAGTGTGACACTCACACACACATATCTCTATCATCTATGTGTCTGTCCCATCTCTGTGTCCTGGTAAGGGTTATTGAAAATGACATCTCTGTAAAAAGGAGGGCATCTAACTCCCCATCCTATTGGGTTCTAAATTCATCCTCCAATAAAAGAAACCAGAGATCCTTGGAGAACTGTCTGACTATAAGGCTAGGGCAGTAGAAATAAAGATGAGTCTGGAGACCTTGTGTTGTTGCAGTGTAAGGAAATTCTTACCAAAAAAATTCTGTTTAAACACAATATATTTTATTTTTATGTATTGGTATAAATATATATTTTTCTGGCCTTCTACAACACTAAAACCTGTAAGCAAATACAGCTGAGTTAGTCTATTTGATGCTGCTGCCGTGGAAATATATGTTGTTGTTAGGTGCCGTGGAGTCGTGTCCAACTCATAGCGACCCTCATAGGGTTTTCAATGGCAGATTGTTTTCAGGATTGCCTTGGGAGTGGGTTGCCACGTCCTTCTCCCATGGAAATGTATTGTTGTTGTTAGGTGCCCTCAAGTCGGTATCCTACTCATAGAGACCCTCATAGGGTTTTCAATGGCCGATCATTTCGGGATTGCCTCGGGAGTGGATTGCCAGGTCCTTCTCCCATTTTTGCGGTGCTGGGAATCGAACTTGGGACCTCAGAGACTGCAGAGCGGCACTCTACCGACTGAGCTAAATCCCAGCATGGAAATATATAGACATATTTTATGTGTGTGTGTGTGTGTGTGTGTGTGTGTAATGTATATATATGTGTCTCTGTGTGTGTGTATGTATGTATGTATATGTATATATGTATATATGTATATTTGTTGGTAGGTGTCGTCAGGTCAGGTCCAACTCATAGTGACCCTATGTACAACAGACGAAACACTCCCCAACACTGTACCATGCCCAGTATCATTGTCAGTTCTTCTCTGCCAGTCAAAGGGTTTTCAATGCTGATTGTTTCAGGAGTGGGCTGCCAGGTCCTTCTCCCTAGGCTGCAGCACCTGGTATTCCCAAGTGGTCTCCCATCCAAGGACTAAACAGGTCCAACCCTTTTTAGCTTCTGAGATCAGCAGGATCAGATGCCAAGATGCTATGGCTGTCTATGTTGTTGTTGTTGTTAGGTGCTGTCGAGTTGTGTCAAACTCACAGAGACCCTTATAGGGTTTTCAGTGGCTGATTGCTTCGGAATTGCCTTGAGAGTGGATTGCCAAGTCCTTCTCCCAGTTTTGGGATGTTGGGAATCGAACTTGGGACCTCAGAGACTGCAGAGCAGTGCTCTATCAACTGAGCTAAATCCTAGCCCCTATCTGTAGCAATATTTATCTATCTATCTATGTATCTACACACACACACACACGCACGCACACACACACACACGCACACACACACACACACACACACTGCACAAGAACAAACCTGAAAGCTCCTATTAATCAAAGATGGAACAATTTAAGTAGACAAAATAAATAATAAGAGTACAATATCAGATTATAACCAGAAGAATAAGGTCAATATCCATGAGTCCACACATATATAAATGAGTGATTAAATAAATAAGTGGGAGGAAGGGACAGTTTTCTTTAGAAAAGAGCTCTAGTTAATAAATGTAGAAGACCTGAGGGATATAGAAAAGTACCACTGTACACCATGGTAGTCATTGCAGCAACAAGACCCACAAAGGATATTATAAAGAATGGGGGAATCTTTAAGTAGAAAAAGGATTTCTGCATAGTCTCCAACTATCTCTGTACTATTTTTGTGGCTCTTCAAGTCCAAAACTGTTTCAAAATAAAAAGTAAACAATATCAATAATAAATGATAGAATACTTGGTGACATATAAAGCCATTTATAATCTATTAAATTTTAAAATCAGTAAGATTCTGGTTTTTATGCACCTGTACACACACACACACACACACACACACACAGAGTCTATTTTAAAGAAACAATTTAGGCGCATGCTGTCATCCCAGTGGGAGCCTGAAGCAGGAGGACCATAAGTTCAAGGCCAGCCTGGGCTTCATAGTAAGATCCCATCTCAAAGCCAAAACCCAAAAACTAACCAAACAAAAAACAATTTAAAATTTGTTTAAAAATAATTTAAACTAAAATGTAAACCATAGACATCTCTAGGGATGGTAATAGTGGTATTTTCAGATATACATGATTATTATTTCATTTTTCTTGTTATTATAGTTAATAGCTTGTTGTTGTTGTTGTTGTTTTTGTTGTTGTTGTTGTTAGGGGCCGTGCGGTCGGTATCCGACTCATAGCGACCCTATCTGTAACAGGTGAAACACTACCATCAGTGCTTCTCTGCTATTCATAGGGTTTTCAATAGTGGATTGATTTTTGGGAGTGGGTTGCCGGGTCCTTCTCCCAAGCCTACACAACCTGGTATTCCCAGGCGGTCTCCCATTCAAGTACTAACCAGGCCCAACCATGCTTAGCTTCTGAGATCTGACTATATCAGATGCCACAGGGCTACGGCTCCAGGCTTATCAGTTCTTTCTAAAATTGTCTACCATGACCATGTGCAGTGGTCCTCCACTTTTTTGGCACTGGGAACCAGTTTTGTGGAGGACAGCTTTCCACAGCTGGTGGCAGAGCTCACACAGTAATGCAAGTAGAGGGCAGCTATTAACACAGATGAAGTCCATTCACTCTTCCACCACTCACCTGCTTCTGTGCAGCCCAGTTTCTAACAGTTGTACTGGTCCATGGCTTGGGGTTCGGTGACCCCTAACCATGTGTGTTAGTAAGCTTGTGTGTCACTGTGGCAAAATATCTGGCAGAAGCAAACTTATGGGAGGAATGATTTGTTGGGGCTCACAGTTAGAGAGTTTCCCTCCATAGAGACAGGGCAGGCCTGATGGTGTGGCAGGCAGTAGGGCCTGTGGTAGAGAACTTCATAGTGTGGTGGATTAGGAGCAGAGAGCTTGCTGGAGCTGGGGGAGAGCATAAAACCTCCCAAGGCTTGTCCCCAGTGACCTATCTCCTGCAGTTCTACAACATCCCAGGACAGCACCACCACCGGGGGACCAAATGCTCAAACACAGTACCTTCGGGAGACATTTTAGGTCCAAACTATAACACCACACATCAATAGATACTACAATAAAAATATACTTATAAGACTCCTTGAAGGAGGTGTTCTATGTCTCCTGTATTATGTGCTGTGTTGAAAACAATAGTTGGTGCTATCAGGGTGAAGTTGTTAAAGAATTGATTTACCATTTCCTTGTGCAAAGTGGACGATCATTCTTCTAATTTATATTTGTCCAAAGCATTTACCTAGTGTTTTTCCCAAAGTACTCAGCAATAGTTGAGTTATAAAAATCAATTCTGCTGTATTTAAATTAGTACAAATTGATAAACATCTGAAAAATAATGTATTATATGATAAGTAGAAATTACAGAAAACATTTAAAGTCAAGCACATTCCAAACACACATGCACACATATACACACACATATATATACACATATGTAAATACACCCAATATGCACCACAACTCAAAGGGGTAGAGGTGGTACTATATCCCCATTTTACAGCTAAAACTAACCAAAGCACGGGGATAAAGCAATTTCCAGAGTAGCAAGCAGTGATGTAAAGAAAGCACTTCTGTATTCATTTTGATTTTCTTTCTCACAGCAACCTGTTGAGTTATGTATGGCTACACCCAAGTGTCAGATGTAGAAACTGAAACTCTGCATCTGTAGAGAAGTAAGTGCCTGGCTTAGCTAAAAGTGGCAGGGTGGGGACATTTGATCTCAAAATCCATGCTCTTTCCGCTCTAGCATGCTGCCTCATGCATTAACATGAAGTGGGCAAACCAAAACAGGAAATTACCAGAGAGCTGTCAAAACACATCTCCAGTGGCCAACTCCACATGTGGATTCTTTCTCAAGTCTGCTTAAATTTCACACCATCCACCTGTATTTTTTTCTCCCCACCAGCTGACAATGGTGACATTTCTTCTCTGGCTTAAACCTGAGAAGCTTGCAATACTGCAATCAGCAAAAAAGCTATGCATTTGCTTACAGAAATTTTTGCTCCCTCTCTCTCCTTTAAATTAAAGAGCCAGTTCAAAAAAAAAAAAAAATCCTGCTTCTATTTCTGGGTTTGTGAGAAAGTGATTGTGGGCATTGTCAGGCAAAAAAGAAAGTAACTTCATTTTTAGAGATTAAATGCCACGTTGACAAGTTGGCAGGGATGCCTTGTTTGGAAAAGAATGTGCAGAAAGCCCGGAAGATAATTAGTGCGCTGTAACCTAACAGCATGCAGCAGAGCTGTAGTGCACTTGGCAGAGGCAGATGTGGCCACACAGTTCATTAACGCTGTATAGTTTGTTTAATTCCAGTTGGGGCAATTAGAGAAGGCTCTAGAACCCGCACAGAGCTCCAAAATAGACTCTCTGATCTCAGCAGCAGTGGGTCCGAGCTGCCACCGTGGGGCCCAGGAGATTAGAAGACTAGAATTCCTCATAAACCCGTTTGTCTTTCTTTGACATCATCTCTGCTTTGACCATCACGATGGAGGACAGCAATCGCCTGGATCATCAAAATACAGAATTTTAATACTCACTTTCGGATGTGTTCCAAAATGCTTCCATTGTTAAGCTTACCTCATCACTTGGTTAAAATCACATTTTTTTAGATTAGATATATTTTTACATAGTGGATTGTTTTAGTAGAACTATGAAATGATGTTCTATTAATGTATTTTTGGTTTTCTAATGATTTTTTAAGAAAGTTAAAGATATGTTTCATTGGAGAAAAAAGTAGATAGGTAATACTGAATGGTAAGAATGAATGTTTATTACTCTCCTGGTCTAAGATCTCTCTTATGCCTCCTTTCTTTTTTTCTCGCTTCCTTTTCTACTGATCTTCCTCAGACCATGGAAATCTTGCTGTTGTCCCTATATTCACAACTCTTGAAATTCAGCTTTTTTTGAATAGATCTCTTTCTGCTTGGATATTTATACTATCTAATAGAGCTAGGATGCACTATCACATGTAGCCAACAGGCGCTGCTCTAAAGAGTGAGGGGGCCCTAGCTTGATGTAGCCATTTAAAAATTCCCTTATGCAAATGGATGCTACACTTTATGAGTTCATTGATCTTGAAGAAAATTATCAGATGAATTTGTTTATAATGCTACACTTGTGGCGTGTACTCTCTGATCCTAGTGACTGATGCCATGGCGAAGCAAGCCAGCTATGCTGAGCGAATGGGGGAGCCAAACTGCTAAACATTTTCCCAAAGGCTTCCTCTATGTGGTTAATCGGCCAACAGAATTCAAATGGCCTGGACTCTTTAAAAAAAAAAAAAAAATAACAAAACCAATTTTTTTTCTCTCTCTCTGTCTACATACATAGTCTGTCACAGCAACACAACTATTTGCCAAATGCTTGTATTCCTTGCCTTTTGCTGAAGAAAGAAGACACGTGTGGCTTTTGTATACAGCTGTGTGTCAGTGCTGCGTGTTACTGCTGCGATCAATGCTACCGTGCACCCTGGGCACACCTCCAGCCTCCCAGCGAGGGGCTGCTGGTTCCAGCCAGGCCTTTGTACTGAGACACGATGTTCCGCACTCCTCACCTGCATTTTCCTCACTGCGCTGAAGGAGTGAGCTAGCTCCGCACTCCCACATCTATTTTTCTATGGAATAAGTTAAAGAACATCGTGCGCTCTCTCTCCCACCCCGTCAGAAGAGTGACAACCTTCATCCTCGCCGTGAAGCTCATTGCTGGTGCCACGCGAAGCTGGCTCCTCACCCCTAGTGAAACTGAGCAGCTTAGCGTGAATGAGACGTTACCTAAAGGCAGCTCCATTTGGCAAATGGCCTGGCCCTCCTGGCTGCACTCCCTCGGCTCTGGAGCTCATCCCGCGTAAACCACAGGGACTTTGGAGGCATGTTCCTGTATTAACACCGTATGGAGCATGCGCATGGAACTCACATGCAGCCGGCGCGATGTCAGGCCCGTTTACAGGAGCCCACATTTCGTGCAGCTGCTAGGCTCAGACGTTTCGTTTCATTTTTTACGTCAGCACCATCCCAATGCCTTCAGTCATCCTGAGATCGGAAAGCAGAGAGAGGTCTGCGCGCTCACATGTGTCCTGGAGCCAGGAAACTCTGTACAGCTTTTGTGTGGATTCGTGATTACTGCCAGGGGTCACATCGGAGCCCGGGCTCCGGTGCTGTCAGAAAGACAAGCAGAGCTGGGGAAATCAATTGGAAAGCAAATGCAAAAGGACAGCAGCCCTCACACAAATAAGCAGCTATTACCTAGGATCAGATGTGCTCTTTGAAATAGATTCCCGCAAAGGCAAATTTCAGGGTAGACGTCGCAGGTTCTTTACAAGGCATTTGATAAAAACCATTCATCAAAACTAATTGGCTTCTGAGAAGGAAAAGTATTGGCTAACAAATGTCTCTGACTGTACTGCTCAGAGATCAGCAAGCCTGTGTCCGGTGTGCCTTCATCAGCATAAGATGAATCACTGTCTTTTACCACTAAAAGAAAACCTTCAAAGGTTGCCACCCAAATTATGCTGATATTAAAAAAAAAAATAGCTCTCAACATTTCCTTGGAATTAAGGGCAGAAGGCTACACCTTTTTTTTTTTTTTAAAGGCCTGAGTTTTAGATTTATGTATGCTATTTCTGACTCTCTGTAATAGGACTAGATGTGTTATTTTAAAATAATGCTTAGAACAGTAGATTTTCTGTGATTCACTTTGGATAGTCGTGGCTCTTCCTGGTTTGGTAAAGGAATAGAATTTAGGGGATTAAGAAAAGAAGGCAAGAGTTCTCTGCTTTTCTGGATGGTTACACACTCAGCCTCTGGGCCTAATTTAAGACTTGATTTCAGGTTTATTTTCCCTCTGGTCCCCTTCATTATCTTTCTATTGTAGGGGCTTTCAATGGCTTATCTCTTCCCTTCGTGAGATGGTAGATCGAAGCCTTGCAAATCTTATGCCCTGTCGGAAAGTGGCTCAGGCCCCAGCTGTCTTATGTGAGTAGAATTGTTTCAGTGACTGTCTCCTTTTGTTGTATGGGTTTTTGAAAATCAGGGAAAACAAAACTGAGCTACTCCCAGCTTATCTTCTGAAGAGGAGAAGAAACATTCAGCTACAGCATGCCATGGACATTTTAGGGCCTGCTTTTCATTCCAGACACATGGCATGCCTATCTTAAGACAGAAACCCTGCTGTGCTCCCTAGGCAAGTTCCCTAGGGCTCCATTTAGACTCTGCCTCTTACTGTTCAGCCATTGAAACTCTTACAGGAGATGTAACTCTATGGGACACTTTGGGGGAAGATCCACTAAGTAGCACCTTCCTAACTGGTCAGAGGAAGGAATGGATTTCAAGTTAGCAACAAGGCGAAAGTGGGTTTGGAATGAGGCTTAATCAGTTTGGTTTGGGAGGATACTGCTCTTTGAACAGAAAGCTTTGCTCCATTGCACCATCAGCTTCAAAGATTCCTGAAACTCTCTAGATCTGATGAAAGATGCTAAAGAGCCTAAGGCCTTTCTGAAGGCCGTGCTGGCTAGATGTTGTAATTCAGGCCAGGTAAATCAGGTAGCAGCACATGGCTGATAAGCAACTGCTAGAAAGTCTCATCTAAGAAAATCAGATGGTTTGCATGAAGGCCTAGTGGCAATCATAGTAATTAAACAAACACCCCAAGTTGTGAAAGCTAAATTTTATGAAAAGTTCTGCTCTTGGTGAATGAGACCCTTTTGAATGATTTTTTTTTTTAGTCATTTTTTAAATGGTTCATACCACTTAAGACTAAGCTGTCCTAATTCCATTAACAGTCATACTGTTTTTCCTGGGATAAATATATATCTACTTAGTGAGTACATGTAGCAATTTGCAGCATAAAACAAATCTTTTAGTGAAAAATGCTCTGTATCCTATGCCTGATTCCTGGAGGTGGTTTTATTCTTACATTATTGCTGCTTTCTGTATCTCTTACTCTCAACCCCTCATTCCTGAAAAGATTACTCATCTTTCAGATGAAATAATCCATGAACTCTTTCACTGCCCAAAATCCTCTCTGTTCTTCCTACCAAGGGATTGACTTAGTAATCAGATATCCGAACACACATAAAACTTGTATATAGTCCAATCTTTTATTTTTAAAGCCACCATTAACTTCATACTAAAAATGCAGTTTATATGTCTGATAATCTCATTTACTAGAAAATATTTATTTCAAATATTTGATTATGTTTTTCTGTTCTCCTCTCAGTATTTCATTTACACCTATGTCACCCTTTTTGATATTGTCCACAGTTTTTGAATGTTCTGGGCTTTTCAAATTCTTTTTTCTTTTTGAGTTTCAGTTTGAGAAGTTTCTATTGAACTATCTTCAAATTCACTGAATCTTCCCTTAGCCATGAGTAGTAGATGGGTTGATTGAAGATATTCTTCATTTCCATTACAGCTTTTTATTTCTAGTATTTCCTTTTGATTTTTATAGTTTTCATCCCTCTGCTGACATTTTTTTGTTGGGTATTGCACACTATTTTTTCCATCAGCGCCCTAAACATATTAATCAATTGTTTTAACTTTCTTGTCTGAGCATTCCAATATCTGTATCATATCAAAATCTGGTTTTGATGATGACTCTGTCCCTTCAGATTGTGTTTATTCTTGGCCTTTAATATGCCTTGTAATCTTTGTTGAAGGCCAGACAAGAAATATCTGTAATAGGTAGTGAGGTAAATAGCCCTTCTTGTGAGGATTTATGTTAATCTGGCTTAGGGTTGGGCTTTGTTTAATGTTTATTGTAGCTATAAATTCTAGAGGATTTAAATCCCTCCAGTACCCTTGTTCTTGTCTCCTCTCTTGGCTTTGGCACTCCCTTTGAGTGCCACTCAGAGAGTCTGGGTCTTCCAGTTCTTTGAGCTGTAACCCACTGAAGCATTATTGATATGGTGGTATAGTGGAGGGGAGAGGAGATGTTCTATACTTTTCTGATTAAATCTGTTTTTACTGGGCCTGTGTCTCAATAGTATAGATTTCACAAGTGTTTCTGTCCCTCCTCCCTGTATATGACTCTTCATGACCCCCTTACTACCACCACCACCACCATATTCCATTCCTAGTGCTCTATTGACTATGTTTTTTGTTTTCATTTTTGTTTTAGAGGGGACTAGAAGACTAGGGACTGGAGCAGGGTAGACATACCTCCCCCTGGGTGGGATAAGGTTTCAGTATTGCCCTATAGTGAAGTCTTTACTCCTGGAGGGTGATTTTGTTATGTGGAAGAATTTTGTTATGGGGTAGAGTTACACTGTTGCTTCTCTTCCCATCTCCTTGCCATGGCTACAAAGGGATTCTTCCCCTGATTAATAAGTTGGTGGTGTGTTTGGTGGAAAAGATCTCAAAATTGTGGGTGGGAGATCCCTCTTTGATGGGGACCCCATCTGTTTTCCACTATCACCTAAGTTCACGCTTAGCTTTCAGCAGTTCATCTCAAGTATTCCTGGAGTAAGCCTTTACACTCATTTCTCCAGTGGCTTCTTCTGTGTCTCTCTGGATGCACCTATCTTGAGATTATAGTCTTATTCTGAAAATTTAACTCTGATAGATCTCGACAAAGTCACTTATTTTCATTTTTTCCAGGTTTTTCTTATTGTACAGATGGGGACTTTCAAATGTCAAATGACACAATGTCAAAAGACAAATTGCAACAAATTTAGATGTAGAGCTAGGTGACTTTTATTTGTAATTCATAACTTGGGGTGGCATCCATTTCACAAAATGAGAGATTCTTCTGGACCATGGCAGAATAGTGGTTTTGTAAGGTGGGGACAGGGGAAACAGAACAATAGAAATAGTTAAGGTCAGGTTACTTTTTTTGTAATAGTCAAAGCAAAGGAGATTTTCTTATTATACTGACTCAAGTAAACTAGAATCTCTTATTTTCAGGGAAAACTGGTCTGCTTGGGGATGTATTTGCTTCCTTAAAGTTTCAGTTTGATAATGTGGCATTTAGCAAAATTGACTCCATTTTAATTTGGTGTGGTCTGTTGAGACCTAGTGCAAGAGCTCAGCACAAAACAATGACCTTTCATAATTTTTTAAAATAGGTGTCAGAGTAGAAACCAGAAATCTACAAAAGTAAAAAATATCCATTTTCTTTTTTCTTCTTTTTCTTTTTTTTTTTTACCTGTCAGATTGGCAAACATTAAGAATGATAATATTCAGTATTAGAGAAGCAGAGAGGAAATGAACATTCTCATACTGTAATGATGGGAACCTAAATTGAGTGTCACTTTTCTTGGAGGCAATTTCATGTTATCAAAGTCTAAAATGCACAACGCTTTCAACCTAGAAATTCCACCCCCAGGATTCTATTCTATAGATAAGCTCACACAAATGTGAAAATGTACACTGCATTTACTAAGTAATCGTCTATTGTAGCAACAAATTAGGAACAACCTAAAGTTTTTAAGTTTTAAACTTAATGAGTTTAAAAATAGACAAATAGTGATTTCTTTATTCCATGGCTATTGTGCAGCCCACTAGTAAGCTAGTTAGATTAATATACTAAAGTGGTAACATATTCATAATATATTGCTGTGTGAAATATCAAGTTACAGAACAATATGTAAATATGGCATTATCTTTTAAAAAACAAAACAAGCAAAACACACCGGATGGGGTGGGTATTTGTATCTGCTTAGAAAAGAAGTCTGGAAATATAGACACTAAATTCTAGCAGTTAATTTCTTATCCTCCAGCAAGGAGGAGAAACTTCCCATTTTAGGATAGATTAACATATTTTAAATGAAGCATATAATACTTTTGTAGTTAAAAACATGCAACATGAAGAAAACAGGTCCTATTCCTTGAAGAAAGAGAAAACTATCTGGGGAGAGATGTGAATAACCTTTAGTTCATATTTTAAGCAATCCTAGGAATCCTAAACAAGTTGCCTCTTTGTCTGAGTAAAAGACCTCGTGGGAATGCAGCACAGAAGTCAAATCCCTTTTCTGCCAGTGGAGAGAGTTGGTTAACCTTGGTGTGTGCAAGAGTGAGGGCAGGGACCTTGTCCCTGCCACTTATCATGGTCACTCCAGTGTCTACACCATGTAGGGCACTCAGCAAGTTCTCAGTATCCTGGTTGGATTAATAAGTTGTTTGATAAAAATGACAATGAGTCTGTGATAAATTCCTGAACCATGCGCAACAGGGAAATCTGGCAAGCAGTTGATCAGAAGTTTCTCCGTTGTTAATGAGTATAATAGAATTTAGATACTGAGGTTACTACCACCAGAGCAATGTGGAAGAAATTAACTAGACCTAGAAAAAATACTGCTCTCTGACTGAGAGTCTTTGTCACACTGAAATAGCAGTAGATCCTGGTGTGTTGGTATATGACTGTAATCCCAGTGACGTGCAAGGCAGAGGTAGAAAGATCACAAATTCGAGGCCAGAGGCAGCCTGCATAAATCAGCGAGACCCTGTCTCAAGATAAAAAGCACAAAATGGGCTAGGGGTGCAGCTCAGTGATAGAGTGCTTGGAAAGCATGTGTGAGGCCCTGGGTTCAACCTCCCAGTGCTGAAAGAGAAAGAGAGAGAGAGAGAGAGAGAGAGAGAGAGAGGAGGAAGGAAGGAGGGAATAGTTTCCCTGCAGCTATTCCTTCAAGGCAAACTATCTTTAATAAACCTTATCTGTACTCTCCACCATAACTTCTGTATCAGGTATAGATTCTTTTATATACTGAACACAAGGACCAAAGTTTTGCTGTCAGATTTCCAGACTTGTCCTCTGGACCAGCCTACCCACACTCCCCATGTCTCCCCAATAACAGAAATGACCTAAACATATATAATATTTTAGCTTTAATTTTTGCATTAAAAATAATGTAGTGAATGGAATCAGAATTAGAATTACCTGGATTGTTTTAATGGAAGGAATATCGTTTATGATTACAAGCTATTTGAGATAAAAAGAGAAAGATGACTAAAATTTACTGAGCACCTCCAACTACTCCTTGAGGCACTGGGTTAGTGTCTCAGCACGTGGGACCTCATTAAATCTCACAGGAAGCTTGTGAAGTGCTGTCATCACTTAATAGACGATGAGACTGGGATGTGGAGAACGTGGGCAATTTAGGACACATGGCCAGGAAGTGGCAGAGCTGGGATTTGAACATCCACAGACCCGGATCCAAAGCTCATGCCCACCTCTCTGGCCACTGGACTTGGTCCTAGCTGGCTTGGCATACCACACTTATCATATTAACTTGACAGCCAATCCCAAAGAATACTCCTGAGGATTTGGTTCCTAAGAATTGCCTGAATTAGAGCGACACGTCTGTAGAATTAGTCCAGAGATTTTACACTCGTACAGAAAATCCCCACCCTGCCTTCAACTTCCACAAGCCAGGGGAAAGTGACTCAGCGTTGCTGAACAGGACCCTTAAAATCTTGAATAAACACAGGTGTGGTGTGTGCTCCCCCCAAACCTGTTCCAGACTGTGGATACCCCCATACTGAGGCAAATCACAGTTTCTGAAGAACTGCTTACAAGGTCATCAGTGAGGCAGAGATGGTCACTGCTGTTGTAAATACCCTCATGGAATAAAGTTCTTCGCTTACTTTTCCATAATATTTGCTAAGTCAGATGAAATGGTTTTTATCTTTGTTTTTGCCACAGCAGAAAGTTAGCATTCCAGAGGGCTGCAGCTTTTAGCGTGTTTATGCCACATTTGATTCCTTCTTTCATGTATTTTATGCCTGGGGTTTAGTGTTCATTTAAAATATGGGAAGCCCTCCGTTTATTTCCTTAACACCATCTCCTGGACCTGGTCATGTTATATTGCCTCAGGGTCCACTTCTAGATTTGCCTACTTCCCCTTCTTCCCATAGCTTTATTTATCTTTTTTTGCCCCACACTAATAACACTCACTTTTATCTCTCCAGCCTCATATCTTCAAAGTTTTCCAATAGATGTTGTTCATATAACACAGCTGTAAAGAAAAATCATTGGGTCTTACATTCATCACTAATCTGTTCCTCCCATCCAGCCTGAAATCCAATTCTGCTTCTCAGTAAATGGCCTCACCACCCACTCTGTTATTTAAACCTAAATATGTTCCTGGACAGACCTGAAGAGTCTTCAGTGACTCTTTTTGATGACCTCAAAGTAGCTACCCCTTACTTCACAGTCGGTTTCTATCACAACAGCCTCTTTTAGTTTCTTTATAGCACTGGGAATCGTTGAAAAGGATTTTGTTCGATTATTTATTTCCTTGTTTATTATTTGCTTCCCCCTGTAGAATGATGACTCCATGTGGGGAGGGAGCTTTTTTCTTCTAGTCAGGACCACATCTCCAGAGCTAAGAACCTTTACTGAAACAGTAGTAGAAGGTGTCTGGGCAATGTTCTCTCTGCCATTCTACAGAGTAATAGAATGTTGATTTGAAAATGACCTCAGAATATGAAATTTTATTTTAAATTTTTATATTAAAAAAATGTAGCCAGTGGAGCCAGAAATAGGACTGTGAATCAGAAGCCAGTCATGGCGGCATAACCATAGTCCCAGCTCCTTGAGAGGCTGAGGCAAGATCACTTGAGTCCGTGAGTTCAAGACTAGCCTGGGCAACATAGTAAGACCCAGTCTCAAAATTAATTAAATAAATAAATAAATAATAAAGGACTCTGAATCGGAATCTTTCAGTATAAGTTTGTTCAAGAAAATTTGTTGAGTGCACAGTTGGTTGGACATGATTCTAAAGAAGTGAATGCTGCTCTTAATTTATCTAGGCTATACATGATAAAGGTCTGGGATTTAGCTCAGTGGGTAGAACGCTGCTCTGCAGTCTCTGAGGTCCCGAGTTTGATTCCCAGCACCACAAAAATGGGAGAAGGACATGGCAACCCACTCCCAAGGCAATCCCAAAACAATAAGCCATTGAAAACCTCATGAGGGTCGCTATGTGTCGGACATGATTTGACAGCACCTAACAACGACATAAATAATAAAAGAATATTGTACTTGTCTAAAGCAGCATTCTGGGCTGGGATTTAGCTCAGTTGGTACAGCGCTGCACTGCAGTCTCTGAGGCCCCAAGTTCAATTCCCAGCACCGCAAAAATGGGAAAAGGACCTGGCAACCCACTCCCAAGGTGATCCCGAAACAGCCATTGAAAACTCTGTGAGGGTCGCTATGAGTTGGATACCGACTCAACGGCACCTAACAACAACAACAACAACAACAACAACAACAACAAAAGCAGCATTCTAATTAAATAACAAATCTGGATTGTATTAAAAATGTGCATTCCTATGTAATTGGCAAGACCTTGTCTCAAAATAAAATGAAAAAAATGAACTGGATGTGCCGCTCAGTGGTAGAGCACTTGCAAAATCATGGGTGAGGTCCAGGGTTCAACCCCCAAGTACCGGGAGGAAAAAAAAGTACATTGCATTGTGTCCTGACTTCCGGGGTCATTTATCGTATCAGCTGGACACTGTGAAACATTCTCCACCTGAATCCGTCCAGAGAATAGTACAGTAGCGATCTGTTTCCCTCGTAGCGACCAGCTGCCCTTCCTGAACGTTCCTGTTTGATTTTCATCACTCTGAATGGCTAACTTCACTTCTAAAGTGCTGAGATGGCCAAATATGGGCTGCCGTGGCGAGTGACCTCATCTCCCCTTCAAAACAATCCCTCCCCGTTAGCTAACCCGGACCCTGGCAGGCCCGGCTCCCTGCCAGCGAGCCTGCAGAACAGAGCACGGGTGCCGCTCAGCACCACCTTGCCTTGCAGAGGTCCAGCTGAGGACGCTGCTGGCTTCTGCTAGGGGGGGCAGCGTCCGTTTTGCTCCTTCTCTGTCCTCTTTCGGGCCGTGACACGTTATTTATTCTCATCACTTCTCACAAAATGTTGTCTGAAAGCGAAGACGCAGAGTGCCAAAACCCCGTCGATGGAGGCTTGAGGTTTCCTTTTGCCTCCTAAGGAGAACTTCTAAATAGAGGCATTTCATAAACAGCTGCGTGTTCTGTGAGAGAGGAAATTGGAGGAACTGGCGGGCTGAAAGAAAGTGAAGCATGGAGCCCTATGAATGCCTTTTCTTCGGATAAATTGTGGGTAAACCTGAAGGAGCGGAGGAGACAGTGGTCCTTTCATTATCTGCAAACAGAGCCCAAGGCGTGGGGTATGGCTCGGAGGGACTTCTCCAGTTGAAGTGGATATTCTTTGACTCTGGATTAAACAACAACAAAAACAATACAAAATTAAAACCAGACTTGATGAGTTGCAAGGAGGGAGTCATTCGTTTCTGTTAGATGTGCTCTGGCTAGGTTCTGTGGAACAGATAAATTGGGCAAAGCTGTCTTTTATGAGTTGGGAGAGATTTATTTCAGGAGTCAACAAAGAGTACAAAATGAGTTCAAATGAGATTCTACATAGATTTGGAGGAAAGAGAACATACAAATCATCATGAATGAAATAGAGAAAGGTTTTTGTGAGTAGTCACAGCAGTTAAATTCTTTTTTTTTTTTTTTTTAATGTAGAAAGAGAAATGCAAGATGACTTACACCTGTGAGACAGTTAGGCTGTCTTGTTTGTTCTTGACACTTAGAAAAGCCAAAAGCTAATTTGACCTTAGTGGGGGTTTCCATTTATATTAGAACTAAAACATGTAAAACTATGGAAATTCAGAGTTAGAAAGGGCTTCGAGGGGGTCTTCTATGCAACTTATGGATGAGAACACAGGTTCAAAGGTTCTATCTCGAAGCTTAACATCAAGTCAATTCTAACCATATACTTTCCTCTTACTCTTCCTTGTCTCCCTTCTTCAACTTGGAAATTTTAAACCTATAGGAAACTATGTTGTTGTTGTTAGGTGCCATCGAGTTGGTATCCGACTCATAGCGACCCTCTGCACAACAGTGGAAACACTATTGTCAGTGCTTCTCTGCTGTTCATAGGGTTTTCAATGGCAGATTGATTTTTGGGAGGGGGTTGCCAGGTCCTTCTCCCAAGCCTACAGCACCTGGTGTTCCCAGGCGGTCTCCCATCCAGGTACTAACCAGGCCCGACCCTGCTTAGCTTCTGAGATGTGATCCTCAGGGCTACTGCTGCAGGCCATAGGAAACTATGTTGTTGTTGTTGTTGTTGTTGGGTGCCTTTGAGTTGGGATCGGACTCATAGTGACCCTCACAGGGTTTTCAATGGCTGACTGTTTCGGGATTGCCTTGGGAGTGGATTGCCAGGTCCTTCTCCCATTTTTGTGGTGCTGGAAATTGAACTCGGGACCTCAGAGACTGCAGCGCAGTGCTCTACCAACTGAGCTAAATCCCAGCCATAGGAAACTATAGTGGTCAGAAAACACATCCCTCCCAGGAGAGGAAAATGGGCCGGACACCATGTCATACTTGGAATACTGTCTCCAATTACAAAATGAAAACCAGTTAGGAAAACAAAGTTCAATAGAAGGATTATTACTTAGACAAATTTTCATGAGTGTTTCTGTTTCATATATCAAGATATTCCTTTATTTTCCAGAGGTTTCCAAATGAAGAGAGTGCAAGAATTCTGGTGTGGTTCAATGATAGTGGGTTAAGTTTGTTTTAATTTCTGTCTTTCAAAACTTCGGTTCCTCAAATCCCGATCACTCTACTCAGAGGTCAGATGTCACCTATTCGGATTCTGCCTCTGTGTACTCAAAGAGAAGCTGAAAATGCAACTGCTCAGGTATGTGGAACCCCTGGACCTAGAATACTTGGACACTGGCTCCTTGAATTTTTCCATGGATGGACAGGGTAGGGAGTGAAGGGTATGATTCAAATGATGAGAAATGGCTATAAATACAGATGAAGCTTCGCTCCCTCACCTGCTGCTCACCTCCTGCTGTGAAGCCCCCTTCCTAAAGGCCACGAACCAGACTGGTATCAGTCCATGGTGCAAGGGTTGGGGACTTTCTTATAATATTAAAGATTAGAAAGTATCTTAATGTCCAATAATACAGTAAATCATAGCATATAATCTGCATAAAATGTGCAAAGATCAAAAGTGATAAGTGATTATGGAAATAGTAGCAATGTGGAAATGATTATTTATTACTTATGCACTTAGTATCTACCGCACTCTGAGAGTCTCCTGGGAAGTACCCAAGTAACTTGCCGTGTAGAAGAGGAATCACAAGTGAATAAGCGTTTCAGGAGGAAAGGATAATAGGTCCAGAGTATGTCCTGGGAGCGGTACAGCCATTCACAAAGACTAAGTTGACAAAGATGTGCGGGAAGTGGAGCTACAAAGGCAGAAAAGGGCCAGATTAAAGGGGCCTTGGGATTTATTCTGAAAAGAAAGAGGTGCCATGATAAGCTTTGTTGTTAGGGGTGGTCGAGTTGGGTTGAGGTTTTCGATGGCCGATTGTTTTGGGAGTGGATTGCCAAGTCCTTCTGTTTTTGTGGTGCTGGAGATGGAGCCTGGGTCCTCAGAGTGTGAAGTAGCACTCTACCAACTGAGCTAAACCCTAGCCCATTATAAGCTTTAGCAGGATAAAACACACAACTATTACAGAATATGTATATAGTAATGCTTTCATGGAATACATTCATAGTCATGTATTAATTAATTAAATTGTTCGCTTGTTAGTTTAAGGATCACTTATTGAATGTGTACTTGCGATTATCACAGGTACTCTAAAGATAAATAAAATGTGAACTCTACTCTGAGAGGCTAACAATGGTATGGTGGGCCACTCAGCTAAGAAAATAATTATAATAGACTATGATAAGCAAGCACTTCAAAGGAGCCCTCTACAAGGTGCTACTGAAGCACAAAACAAATGCTCTGGCAGGGAGGGAATGGACCCAAGACCCAGACAGTCTAAACAGAGGAGAGCTATCAATCAGGAAAACAAAAAAACACATTAAAGATTTATACAAAGTTAGCCAGGCCTCAGAGAACTGAAGAGGCGCAATGGGAACACTGAGGTTTCACGAAGTCAGTGCTTTCAGGAAGCAGCTGCCACTCCCAGCCCCACCCCTGAGTAATCTGAGAAAATAAAGGGAAGAGGTTAGGGTTATCAGATTTTTTTTTTTTTTTTTTTTGTACTTGGGGTTTATACATGCTTTGCAAGTGCCCTACCACTGGGTTGTACCCCTAAGCCCATTTTTAATTTTTTATCTTGAGACAGGGTCTCACTAAATTATTCAGGCTGCCTCTGGCCTCAAACCTATGATCCTCCTGCCTCCACCTCCAGAGTGGCTGGGATAACAGGCGTGCCCTACCGATAGTGGTTTCAGGTTATGAGAATTTGAGGAGTTTGAGGAGGCATACACAGAGGGGGCTCAGATCTCAGAGGAGGAGGGGACCTAGGCCAGCAGGTGCCCCCTATGTCTGAGTAAGATGGGAAGCTGGTTCTGGGACTGCCCAGAGAAGTGGGGCAGTGGAAACAGCCGCTGTACCAATGTGAAGGGTCATTGCTGTGTGATATTACCAGGGACAGCAAACAAATAGGAAGAAGCAAGTTCCTTCATCCTCTTCTGCCTCAGAGGCTCCCTTTAGAGAGAGGCCTTTAGAGGCCCCTATAGAGAGAGGCCAAAAGAAACCCGGCTGACAGAAGCAGAAGGCAGTTTGCATAGTCCCAACCCCAGCATTGCAAAACTGGGTGGACAAAGGTGGGCTTGGAGCCAACAGAAAAGAGCTTAATCATCAGCAGGAGAGTTAAATCTTCTAAAGAAAGGAAGCAGCTTTAAAGAGAGGGCATTTCAGGCAGAAGAAAACTGCATGTGTAAAGAAAGGATGACACGTGAGAGCTCGGTGCTCTTGGGAATTATAAGTACAGAAATCAATTGTAGCTATTGAGCAAAATGCATTGGGAAGATGTTGAGAAGTACAACTGGGTCAAGAAAATGGCCTGCGCCCTGAGGGGTAGGTAATTCCATGTAGTAGGAAAGTAGGATAACATTTAAAAATATCTCTCATGTTTTCCCTTTCTAGTAATTCAGAGTTTTTTCATCCTAGCAGCCATTAAACAGACTGAATCTGAGGTTTATCATCATAGAGAAAAGTAGTATTTGACACAGCATAGAACAAAGAGGTTATTGCTTAGATTTTCGGGTTTCAAAATAGTTTTCAAGTCCCTGGGGAAACAAAATAGCCCAAGGGGAAGGCTTTTGATTTTTCAGAGAAGTATGGCTTTTTTGAGGCAGCAAACATGGACTCAAACTCTAGGAACTAAGTGAGGAGAAATGGAAGCCATAGTTTATTCTAAGGATCCATAGCGTAGGAACATGGCATAGCATATAATGGAAGTTCCAATATAAAAGCCTCAGCAGCTGAGAGGAGGGGCTGGCCACAATGTCAGATTCCAGGGTTCCCACTGTGCGTATTCCTCCATTGCACCTTGGGATCAAACCTGGGAGGTGGGATGGGTGGAGGAGTCTGTGTGTGTGTGTGTGTGTGTGTGTGTGTGTGTGTGTGAGAGAGAGAGAGAGAGAGAGAGAGAGAGAGAGAGAGAGAGAGAGAGAGAGATTTCCTGAGAAAGTTTAGCAGGAAGTTCCAGAACAAAAAAAAAAAGTCTCTTCCCCAATGCCCCAGCTGCAGGCTAGGCAAACTACCTGCCCCTCAGAGAGGCTCTGTGTTATCATGGTGCAACAGTGGTCCCTTAAAATGGGTCTAGGATAGTGGTGGTGGTGGTGTTAGGTGCCAAGTCAGTGTCTAACTCATAATGGCCCTATGTACAACACTATTTAGTGCTTCTCTGCTATTCATAGAGTTTTCAATGGCTGATTGTTTTTGCGGGGGTGGGTTGCCGTCTCCTTCTAAACTTACAGCATCTGGTGTTCCCAGGTGGTCTCCTATTTAAGTGCTAACCAGGCCTGACCCTGCGGGATCAGATGCCATAATGGTATGCCTATAGGCTGAGATAGGCTGGGATTTAGCTCAGTTGGTAGAGTGCCGCACTGCAGTCTCTGAGGTCCCGAGTTCAATTCCCAGCACCCCAAAAATGGGAGAAGGACTGGCAATCCACTCCCAAGGCAATCCCGAAACAGTCAGCCATTGAAAACCCTGTGAGGGTCACTATGAGTCGGATACCAACTCGACGGCACCTAACAACAACATAGGCTGAGATGGTATACTCCCAAATAATATAATGTACAGTTTTCTTGTTTTGGATCTTTACAAATTTGGTATTACACTGTGTGTATGAGATTTGATTTTCCCATGTAGCATGTAGCTGCAGTTCATTCATACTTAGACGTAGTACATTGTAAGAATATTCCATAATTTATCAATTTGCTTTCTGGTAGTTGGATATTTGGGTTGTTTCTAATATTTATTTTTACAAACAGTGAGGTTATGAATGTGGCATCCATTATATGAGGGTACATAACAGAGGCAGAATTTCTAGGTTATAAGCTGTATGATTATTCAATATTATAAAATAATGTTAAATTGTTTTCCAAATTGATATGCCAGTTAAAATTCTCAGCAGTATTTTTTAAAGTTTGTGTTAGATGCATCCTTTCAACACTTGCTATTGTCTTACTGAATTTTATCATGTAGTGGAGGTAAAATGTCATCTCAATATCAATTTAATTTCCATTTTCTTATTAGAAAGGTTGAATGTGATTTTATATGTCTATTTGTCATTAGGAATTTCATCTGTGAATTCCTTTGTGCATCCTTTGGCTTTTCTATCAAGTCACTTGTCTTGATATTGTAGGAAAGGTGGAGATATTCTGGATTCTAATCATCTTTGGCTAGAGTAGTTGCAAGTATTTCTTTCTATCTTAGTTTGTGACTTGAGTTTTCAATTTCTTGATAACATCTTTGAGGAACAACTGTTATCAACTTTAATGTAGTCAAATTTATCGGTCTTTTCTTTAGTGGTTCTTTTCTTTTATGTAACTTGTTTAAGAAATATTTATCCTGAGGTCATAAAACTTTCACCTAAAAGTTCAAAAATTTTCCGTTTCATTTTACATTCTCAACACATGTGTAAATGATATTTCAGAAGGGTGTGAGGTAGGGATCCAATATTATTCTTTCCATATGCATAACCAGTCATGCCATTTATTGAAAACTGCCATGTACTCTAACCACATATTCATGTTCCATAATTATAATTAGATTTTTATCTTGATATCTGATATGAAAAATCCCTCCTTTTCTTTAAGAGTGATTTGGTTATTGTTGGTCTTTTACTTTTCAATATACATTTTAGAATCATCTTGTTTATTTTAGAGAACTATCCTATGAAATTTTTTACAGTTTTGCAGTGAATCACTCACTTTCAACCCACTCCATTCTACCTTCAATTGCAAGGACTCCACTGGAATTGATCTTGTCAAAACCACCCAAAAGTCCTTATTGTCAAATCCATTGGCTTTTATTTTGTTCTAACTTTACTTGACCTGTTGACAGCATGCTACACAGATAAGAACTCTCTCCTTTTTGACTCACTTTATGCTCTAGGCTTTGGAAAGATCACACTGTCCTGATTATCTTCCTAACCAAGGAAGAAAACTTCTCAGTGTTTATAGCTCTCTCTTTCACTTCTGCCTGACCTCTGAAAATTGGAATGCTACAGGACCTGGTGGGAGAAGGACTTGGCAACCCACTCCCAAAAAACAATTGGCCATTGAAAACTCTATTAATAGCAGAGAAGCACTGATAATAGTGTTTAGCCTCTTGTACATAGGGTCACTATGAATTGGATACCAACTCGACAGCACCTAACAATAACAACAACAACAACAACAACAACAGGACCTGGTATTCAGTTCTTTTCACTACTTACTCATTACTTAGTTGTTCTCTTTCAATGTAACTATATATTAATGATTCCAAGATACATAGGTATATAGATATAACTTCAGACTCAAATATTCAACTTTGTACCTGACATTTCCTGTTGAACTTCAAATAGACATTGCAAATTTAATGTGGATTAAAAAAAAATCTCTCTCTTTCCCCCTCCTCCTCTCTCTCTAGTACTTGGAGATTGAACTCAGTGCCTTGCCCATCCTAGGGAAGTGCTCTACCATTGATCCACAACCTCAACCTCAGGTCCTTTTTTATTTTTTATTTGGAGACAGGGCCTTGCTAAATTACACAGGCTGCCTCTGGCTTTGAACTGACTATTATTCTCCTGCCTCACCCTCCCAAGTCTCTGGGATTACAGGTCTGCACCATGGTGCCTAGTGAAAAAGAACACTTGAGTTGAGTCCTCAAGTATGATCCTTTGCCAGTCTAAGTAAGTAATTCCATCATACACCTCGCTGCTTAATCAACCAAGCAACCAAACAACAAACAAAAAAGGCAAAAACAAAAACAATAAAAACTAGGATCCAAATCATCCTGGATTATTCCCTTTCATTCATATTCTGCATCTAATTTATCACCACATTTATAGATGCTACCTCCAAAATATATTTTGAATCCTTCTACTTTAATCCATCTCCTCTGCCATTATCCTAGTCTAAGCTCCCACCATCTTTTGCTTTGACTACTGAAATAGACTCCTAATTGGTATCTCTGCATATGTTCTTTCTTTATTTATTTTTTTTGGTACTGGGAGTTGAACCCAGGGCCTCATTTGCATGCTTTGCAAGTGCTGGACCACTGAGCTGCACCCCCAGCCCATTTTTTTAGTTTTTGAGACAGAGTCTAGCTAAATTACACAGACTGCCTCTGGTCTCAAACTTGTGATCCTCCTTCCTCTGCCTCCCAAACCGCTGGGATTACAGGCGTGCACCACCATGCCCGACTCTTCTGCATATGTTCTTGCCTCATCATAATTCACCCTCCATTAGGTAATGAGAGTAATCTAAGAGTTAGGACAGAACATTGGTTGTCTTGGCTGAAAGTCTTCCAAGATCTTCTTGTAATTAGAATAAAATCCAAACTCCACACTAAGGCCTACAAGGCCCTACTAAGACCCCTGCTTACCTTTTGAGTCCTTGCCTACTAAGCCTATCCCTATTGGTCCCCTTTTGCTTTCCCTAAAAATGTACTAAGTTCTTTCCTAGTTTAGGGCTGTTTTATATGCTGTTCCTGATGCCCTTAGCTCACTGCATGACTTTTACCTCCTCATGAATCTGCTATGAGCTCAAATGTTCTCAGAGGGGCCTTTCCCGATCTCCCAATAATGCCACCCACCATGAAAAGCCTAAAATTATTCTGTTTACTTATTTGTTTAGTTATTTACTCCTGACTAGAATTAACGTCTTTGAGGGCTGGGGCCATGTCTATCTTGTTTATCATTGTATCCCTAGCACTTAGAGTAGTGCTTGGCAGCTAAGAGGCACTCAATAAATATTTACTGAACGGACAAACGTTCTCTCAGAGGGAGTGTGTAATATAATAAGGAAAGCAAATAAATAACTGAGGCTTGTAGAACATTTTACTTTTTAAAAATTTTGAACTACAATGAAAACTGATCATGTAAATGGACGTGGTATAGAAAGGAACAAGGTAAAAATGAAAACAATTGATGTGATACAATGTGAATGCTAATAGTGTTTCCTTCCTTATATTACAGTTGTTTGACTATTTGTGTAATAAATCAAATCGGTAGAGAAAATTGAGTTCATATATTCTCATAATGAAAAAAACCATAGTCAGCTTATGAAAACAGTTTATTTTTATGACTTTGAAAGAAGAAATGAAACCTATAAATGAAACCTCATTTGGGTGTTCTTTTTCACTTTGTCGGACAACCCAATTCATGCCAAAAATACTAAAATTACACATTGATTTTATTGTATTATTTTGTTTTTGCTTTTTTGAATGCTGGGGTTTGACACTAGCAACTTATGGATGCATTCCACCACAGAATTGTATCCCTCGCCCCTAGATTTAACACCTAAAATAATTCAACTCCACTGCCATCATCATGCACTTCTTTAATTCATATATTTCATGTCCAATCTATTTTGGAGAGAGAATGAAACAACTCTTAATGTTTATATTGTTTTCCTCTCAGTTTTAATTACTATTTTAAGTAATGTTTTGGTTGGATATATAAGTAAAAATAGATTATGGCTAATCTAAACTGCATAACGAAAAGAATATACTGGAATAGTCAGTGTATGGTAATCACTATTCAGCTGTGGACTGAATGTTTATGTCCCCTCTCCCAAATTCATATGTTGAAACCTGAATCCACGGGTGTGCAACCTTTAGGCTTCCATAGGCCAGATCAAGTAAAGAGGATTTATATTGAGCTGCACACAAATTATATAATATAGTTAGTGTACATAGATAATAAGACTTCCTTTACATTTTTATAAATTTTATTATAAAGTTTAGAGAAATGAGAACAATATAAAACTAGTGGGAAATCTGACTTGTTTTTGTAAAACTAATCTATCAATGTCTGATTTTATGGAAGTACTTGCAGTTCTTAGTGAGTTCTAAAGTAAATTATATGATGCTCAATTCACAGCATCTAGAATTGAGATGAATTGGATTTTCAAAAACATTATTGGCAATTACTACATTTTACTTGCCGAGTTGCCAAAAACTCATATAGTCCTTGATGCACCCTTAAGTGATTTTGAACAGCTTTGAATCACTTTGAATTCAATGGTTATACTCCACTGATCGGGTGGCAGGTAATGGTATTAACCTGACTGACGTTACCAACTGTGACATATTTATGCTTATTTGGACGTTAGAATTTGATACTGCAGTGCCATCCTAGTATGTTGTAAAGAAGCATCAGGTGCCATTCTGTAAATATGCTCAGTATCACTTTCAGATTTCAAAATTGGACCTATGCTTGGGATCCGGAAGAAAATAAATGCTAAAAGCCACATGATGCTAGAAGACTTTGTGGGCTACAGTACTAGCTGTCCTGGGATGCATGCGGCCCACAGGCCACAGGTTGGACATATCCACCCTAATCCCAATGTGATGGTATTTGCAGAAAAGGCCTTCCAGATGTGATTAGGTCCTGAGGGTGGATCCCCAATCAATGGGATTAGTGTCTTTTTTTTTTTTCTGTTGTTGAGGGTTGAACCCAGGGACTCACATATGCTTTGAAAGTGCTCTGCCACCCTCACCGCCAGCCTGTTTTTTTTCTTAAGGGACCCAGGGTCTCACTAAGTTATCCAGGCTGCCACTGGCCTTGAACTTTTGATCCTGCTGCCTCTGCCTCTAGTGTGCCTGGGATTAGGTGTGCATCACTGTGCCCTGCTGAGGATTAGTGTTCTGATATGGACAGGATAGAGAGCTAACCAGCCCTCTTTCCAGGATATAGCAAGAAATTGACAGTCTGCAAACCCCAAGTGGCCCTCACCGGAACCCCATTATGCTGCACCCTCATCTCGGACTTCTCGCCTCCAGACTGTGAGGAATAATTTTTTGTTGTCTATTTAATTTTTTTCTAGCCTTCTAGACTAGTTTTATTAAAGAAAATAGAGGCAAATACAAACATATGCTCTTATTTCCTCTCTTCAATAAATATAGTTTATTACACATAATTTGTTCTATTTTCCCTTAATATTATATATTGATGACCTTTCATGTAATTATAGAAAATCTCCCCATTTTTCCTATAGTTTCAAGTATTTCATTATATATAGATGTATAGATCATATTCTTTTATAAATAATGCACCTAATTATTTATAAATAATTATTTAACCAAGTTCTTATTAATGGACAAAAGTTTTTTTCAGCCTTTTGCCATTACAAACAAAGTATACATCCAATACAATGGATAAATCATAGAAGTATCATTTTGTACTTGTGCAAATATATTTCCAAGATAAATTCCTAAAGGTGAAATTCCTGGGTGAAAGGACAAGGGTATATGTAATCTTTTATTTCCAAATCCTTCTTTCTGAATCCCCTAATCCTCCCATTTACCTGCCTGCCTGGAATTATGTCTTGGTCAATCATACCCTCAAGCTTAGCTATAATCATGTCTTCCAACATTTCTTCTACCTCTCCAGTCACTCCTTTGCCTAAATCTAGACTTTACACGTTCTGACAGCTTGTCTGATTCTAGTTTTATTCAATTCATTCCTGTGAGGTCATTATCTACATAAGATGCATCAGGAGATAGAGGGAGGTTCCACTCAAAAGAAATCAGTACATAAATAAGCAAACTTGTTCTGGCTCATCCTCTTCTATCTCAGGTCCATTAGCCCACCTAAAAGGCAGTGCTAGTGAGAGTGTCAACTGTCAGTTTAATAACCAGATCATCATCATTCAATTCAGGGGACTCACTGATTGACCTTTGAGAATACTAGCCAAATACAGAGGTGACATTTTTGGCATATAGGAAAAAGCATGATCTTAAGAGAAAGTCCAGAATTTGAACTGTAGGTCCACCACACTGGCGCAGTAAGCTTTAAGTCACAATCTCAATGGACCTTAGACTTTAGACCATCTGAAAAGTGGCCATAATAATATTTGTCTTCCAGGGTTAGGGACTATCAGGTATGCTTGTATATGGAAATTCCTTAGCATGTTATTTGGTAAATTGTTGGTTCTCAGTAAAAGCAGATAACCCTGGGAAGATATTAGAACATCCTTTGACCTCTAGATTCATATCTGTTAGATCCAGAGGGTAGAAGAATAAGTCTTATAATTTCTACTTCTGCTAAGAATCCTCACTTTCATGATCCAGCTATATCCCTCCTGGGCATACACCTGCAGGCATCAAAGTCAGCACACAACAGAAATACCTGCACATCCATGTTTATTGTGGCACCATTCACAATAGCCGAGTTATGGAATTATCCTAGGTGCTTACCAATAGGTCGTGTGTGTGTGTGTGTGTGTGTGTGTGTGTGTGTGTGTGTGTGTGTGTGTACAGCTGTACCACCCTGGCATCTGATCTCATCAGATCTCAGAAGCTAAGCAAGGTCAAGCCTGGTTAGTCCTTGGATGGGAGACTACCTGGGAATATTGGGTGCTATAGGCTCAGGAGAAGGAAGAACCTAGTAGCCCACTCCCAAAAGAATAAGCCATTGAAAACCTTATGAATAGCAGAGAAGCACTGATAATAGTGCCAGGCACAGCACAGTGTCAGATAGTGTCTTGTTTGTTGTACATAGGGTTGCTGTGAATTGGACGCAACTCAACAACACCTAATAAGAACAACTGTATATATATGTTTATATATTGTTCCCCAATGGAGTATCATTCAGCCATGAAGAAGAATGAAATCATGTCATTTGTAGGAAAATGGATGGAACTAGAGATCATCATATCACACCAATCTAGGCAGACTCAGATAGACAGGTGTTGCATGTTTTCTCTCACATGTAGAATCATGATGTTGGCTTCAGACTAAGGCTGTCTTCTCAAGATAGCTGCCAATATCTCCAAGGGCTACACACTTCAATTTTCACACCTGATCAAAGGCTGTATCGATAGCCCCCCAATAGCCATCTGTAGGCTGGAGAGCTGGAGAAACAAATAGCCACTCACTCCAAGAAGCTGGAAGCCTCAAAACAGGAGGGACAAAACCCAGTCCTAGTTCAAGGCTGGAGGCCAGGAAGCCCCCTGAAGAGTCCCTGGTGCAAGTCCACATTCAAATACTGGAGAATCTGGAGTCTGACATCCATGGGTGACAGTGGCAGCAAAAAAATGTGGCTTGGGTCAGTGATATTCCTAAGGTCAGGTGGGCTCGGGGCTGTAGGCAGGGATCATGTGCCTCCAGGTGTAGGAGACGAGGAAGCCAGGCAGAGCGTGATGCTAGCAGGGACCCTTCCCCAGCTCCTCCAACTCATGGAAATCTGAGGCCAGTTTCAATCCATGGAGAGGCAGCAGCCTAGCAGAGGAAACTGCCTACCTCATGGCAGTTGGGAGGCAGAGAGAACAACTTTTATTGTTTGTAAGCCACCCAATGTACTTTGTTGTAGCAACCTGAACTTACTAAAGACAGCTTGTACCCTATTATTATTATTATTATTATTATCATCATCATCATCATCATCATCATCATCATCATCATCATCATCATCATCATTGATGTACTGGGTGGTTGAACCCAAAGCCTCACATGTGCTCTCATGCACTCCATCACTGAGCTGCACCCCCCGCCCATTTTTTCCTTTTTATTTTGTATCAGGGTCTTGCTAAGTTACACGGGCTCTGGCCTCAAACTTGTGATCCTCCTCCCTGAGCCTCCCAATTTGCTGGGATTACAGGCAACATCCCCATGCCCAGCCTTTACTTATTATTTAACAAATTCATACATAGTGCCTACTGTGGCAGGTGCTGCTCTAGGTACTTTAAATATGAACCCATTTCTTTCAATTCTCAACAGAACTCTATGATGGAGGTGCTGTTATTGTACCCATTTTACAGATGAGGAAACTGATACACACAGCGGGTAAGTAGTATTCCCAGAGCTCACAGCTAGTGGCAGCTAGTGGCAGATGCCAAAAGCTCACTTTTAAATCCCGGTAATTCTTGCTACTGGATGTTCACTAGAACTAGGTGTCATAATGATTAAAATTGATTAAGGAAATAAAAACGTGTTCTTTGAATGATTGGAACAATTTTGTCTATGTTTGCTGTTTTAAATAGCTACTTGTTCTGAAATGCCATAAGAGCTAGTGCCACATGAAGACTGCTGAGGTCCCATTTAGCACACATGGTACTCTACAGAATACCATTAATGTTCCTGTGGTCAAGGCCACTAGGGACCATTTGGCAACTCGTGCAGTGCCCAACCCCAGAGGATGCCACCCACACAGACTCAAAAATGGCATTCTGTGGAGTTATTCAGGTCTAAGCATCTGCAGGTGGCCTGAAGATTTACTTGCTGTGTCAGAGTACACCTTACAACTGGGAGACCCTCCTCTCTACATAGTCCATTTCCAGTTATACATCCATCAAGATTTATTGCTAAGAGAATATGTGAAAATGCCACTCTCTACACTTGATAATCATCAAGTTACTTCCTCCATTTTCAGCTCACTAGAAAGAAAAAATTGCTTGAATGTTTGTTCATTCATTTATTTATTTATATGGTACTGGAGAGTTGAACCCAGGGCCTCACTGAGCTGCACCCCCAACCCAATTTTTACTTTTTATTTTGACTCAGGGTCTTGCTAATTTGTGCAGGCTGACTCTGGCTTTGAACTTGCAATCCTTCTGCCTCAATCTCCCAAGTTGCTGGGGTTACTGGCATGCACCACTGGCTACTTTAATATTTAAACGTTTCCATATATGATAAAAGACAGAGACTCATTTTCTTCTATGTGAAATGTTATGATTTTAAATGCCTGTGTGGGTATTTTGGACAAATCTCCAACAACAAATGGCAGCAACCAAAATGACAACAGAGAACGGTCACAAATCTAAGCCAAGATTCGTGAAAGGCCAGTTTCACTTCTTGGTCCACTTGCCTTTAGACAGTTTTGAGAACGCCCTGTTAAATTCCCAGTGTAGGTGGAGGGCAATCTGCTCGTTTGGTACTCTTGGTGCACTGAGCTTGGCTTTAAAACGTGGGCACTGTCATTCCCAGAATGGGCAGAGCTAGAGGAGTCATATGTACATGGGACCTAAGTGGTCTCTGGCCTAGCTTTTGTTCAGACAGATGAAGAGCCCGAGGTTAAGAGGGTTGAGAATATTAGTCCACGCTTACACAGCTAGTTGGTGGCAGGAATAAGACTGAGGCTGAGATTCCAAACTCTTACATTTTCACTTTCCTGTTACATGGCACTACATTCTACACCTCTGCAGAAAATACAGGCTTTATCTTGAATGTATACTTTTGTGTGTGTGTGTGGTCCTGAGGGCTGAACCCAGGGCCTCACGCTTGCATGCTCTGCAAGTGCTGGACCACTGAGCTGCACGCTCAGCCCATTTTTTTACTTTTTGAGACAAGGTTTCGCTAAGTTACGCAGACTGCCTCTGGTCTACTACCTCTGGTCTCGAACTTGTGATCCTCCTGTCTCCGCCTCCTGAGCCACTGGGATTACAGGCGTGTGCCACCATGCCAGGCTCTTATACGTATACTTTAAGATGCTCTGTCCCAACTTCATTATATGGCCTTGTCCATATTCCTGAACAATCAGTAGAGTTTTTTGATGTCTACTACATCTTTAGGCCTAGGGAGAAGGACCTGGCAATCCACTCCCAAAACAATCCGCCATTGAAAACACTATGGATAGGACAGAAGCACTGACAATAGTGCTGGGCATGGCACAGTGTCAGGGAGTGTTTCTTTCTGTTGTATGCAGGGTTGCTATGAGTCAGATCCAACTCAAAGGCACCGAACAACAACTAAAATACATTTTTAGGCAGGGAAATCTATTTCTGGCTCAAAAAGTACAGACTGGCAGTTTACCAGTAATCACTCACAAGTCTGGGCTCCACTAATTGTTATTGGTAGGTGCTGTTGAGTCGGTCTGGCCATAGTGGCCCTACATACAACAGAACGAGACACGAACTGCCACTGTGTCATGCTCAGCATTATGTCAGTGCTTCTCTGCCATTCATAGGGTGTTCAAGGGTAGATTGTTTGGGGATTGTTTCAGGAGTGGGCTGCCCGGCCCTTCTCCCATTTTTCGGTGCTGGGGATCCAAGTCAGGGTCTCAGAGAGAGCAAAGCAAGAACTCTACCAATTGAGCTAAACCCCAGCCCTTGTACTACCAATTCTGTGAATTAACTGGCAGACTAACTTCTATGGACTTCCTCCAATAGGAAGTGAGAGAGTTGGACATTTGGCCTGCTGTGTATTTTCCAGCTGTTGTGTTCATTTTTCTATGAACTATCAATGTGACGCCCAACCATCTTGTCCTTAAGGCAGATTTGGGAACATATAACAATCATGTTAGATCTTGATTAAATGAGATCATATTTTTCGTGTTGTTATTAGGTGCTGTCAAGTTGATCTGACTCATAGGGACCCTATGTACAACAAACAAAATGTTACCTGACACTGTGCCATGCCCGGCACTATTGTCATGCTTCTCTGCTGTTCATAGGGTTTTCAATGGCTGATTGTTTTGGGAGTGGGCTGCTGAGTCCTTCTCCCAAGCCTATAGCATGTGGTCTTCCCAGGCAGTCTCCCATTCAAGGACTAACCAGGCTCTACCCTGCTTAGCTTCTGAGATCTGACAGATCAGATGCCGGGGTGGTATGGCTGTAGACCATATTTTTAGTAGCTTAGTCAATTCTGCTACCTTATTTCTCACATGTTGCTTTTAGTGCTTACCAGCTTAACCCATTAATTTTTAGTTTTCTGCCTTGGAATACCACTAAATATGTGGTGACCTGTCATTCTGTCTGGCTAGTCTGGTCTTACTTTTTGTTTTGTTTTTGACTAGGGAGAGGGTTATTGCAAAAACGAGTATAGAAGGAAACTCTCCCAGATGGACTCTTCAGAGTCCCAGGGCCCTGTCAGGGATTGTCTCACTTAGGACTATGTGGCTGTGATTAAGGCAGGAGGTTGTGCGTGGTGCAAAGGTCCCATGAGTTCTCAAGGGGGACCTAGTTTGAGAACTTAGCCCCAGATTGATGCTCTGCCCTGGACAGTGACCAAAAGACGGAAAAACATCATCTTTCTCGGAGCCTTTGAATAGAGTCACCAAAAAATGAGCCATAGGCAGGAAGCAGCAGAGACCCAGAGGCATGTTGTGCAAAGGCTCAAAGCAGAAGCAGTGAGGCAGCAGAAGCCAGTAATTGGGGCAAAGTTAGAATAGGAAGGAAAATAAATGAAGCTGGAGAGCAGCTGAGTCACAATGGTAGTAATCGTGGACTTAGTGGAGCCGAGATAAGTCGATGAACCTGAGGCGATGACCCTGGCCAGAGGAGCAGAGCTCTCATGCGGTGAAGGTTCCAGCAGGTGTCGTAGCATCTCCCGCCAGGTCCCAGCTCTCCATGAGATTGAGCCAGCCACGAACCGCTTCTCATAGCTCCGTAGCTCCTTGTTTATCTTTTAAACAATTTCCATCTCCTGAAGTAACCTGAGTGTCGTTCTGAACCTTGCCAAGTGGCGGTGCCTAAGGAATATGGCATCTTTTGCCAAAGCCACACTCTAAGCCCTCAAAGTGCCTGCAAATTGCATAGTGGCGCACACTTCCTCAGGAAGCCCACATGCAGGCAGCATTCAGTGAAGTTTGCTCAACCCCCGCACGTCTGGCAGCTTGTCGTGCTGTGGGGGCTTGCGTGTTGCTGTGATGCTGAAGCTATGCCACTGGTACTTCGGATACCAGCAAGGTCACCCATGGTGGAAAAGTTTCAGCTGAGCTTCCAGGCTAAGACAGACTAGAGAGAAGGATCCAGCAGCCCACTCCTGAAACAACTAGCCACTGAAAACCCTATGAATAGCAGAGAAGTACTGTCAAATACAATGCTGGAAAATGAGACCCCAGGTGAAAGACATTCGAAAGACAACTGGGGAAGAGTTGCCTCCTCCAAGTAGAGTCGACCTTAATGACGGGAATGGAGTAAAGCCCCTGGGGCCTCCTTTTGTTGATGTGGCACAACTCAAAATGAGAAGAAACATGATGGCTGCAACATTGGGCTTAAACATATAAAGGTTGTGTGCGTGGTACAGGGTTGGGTAGTGTTTCCTTCTGTTGTAAACAGGGTCGCTATGAGGCAGATCCAACTCAATGGCACCCAACAACAGCAAAGTTTACTCAAAGAAGCAGAGATGTGCAGGATTATTAGGGAATAAGTAAGTCCACGTCTGGCTGGTGAGGGCAGTTCCATATACGGATGAAGGTGTGGCCGAAGTTGTCTGAAAAGTGGCTGGAACAGAGTGAGGTCTGGACAGTAGGTGAAAGAAGGAGTGCTTTATACAGCAAGATGGACGGGAAGGGTCCCAACCCCACATATTCTGGCCTCTAACGTGGCAAATAGCCTGAAATTCAGACTGAAAGATCAACTTCTTCAATGGCAGGCAAACCCCCTCCAGTGCCCACTTAGAAAGAGTTTATGTCCAAGACAGGATATACACATAGAGCTGAGCCCAGCATTTCTATAGCGTGGTGTCATTCATTCAGTAGGACCAGCCCTGCACAGTTTGTTTTCTTCAGGGACTGAGGAAATGAGACTTTTGATGGTTTCGTGGAGGATACGAAGAGGATACTTTTAGAACATTGGGCACTGCTGAAGGAAATTAGGACATCCACACAGCACAACATACATTCTAGTTACTCTTGGTGAAGGGAAGATGGAAGGCAATGGTAGGGCTGAAGCCAGATGTCAAATTCCTCCAAGCTTCGTTCTAGATGATCCCATTTACCACATACAATACAAAAAGGGCAATCTCCAAGGATGATTATGTTGTATGACAAGGAATCTAGGCTTTGAAATAAGATCTGAGTTTCAGTCTGTATTGTTGTTTATAATATACATAACTTGGGGTCCCTTGGCTTCATTGTTTATAATATACATAACTTGGGGTCCCTCGGCTTCAGGTTCTCTGCCTACAAAATGGTAATAATGATATATAATTTTTGAGAAGGAGGTGATAAGGACCATCTGAGAGAATGGCAGTCACATGATTTGAGTAATTGCGAACTGCATATATTGCTGAAATAGTTAAATACGGGCCAGATGCCATTGCCTACACCTGTAACCTCAGCTACTCCAGGAGGCTAAGGCAGAAAGATGGCAAGTTTGAATCCAGAAGCAGCCTGATCAATTTGGTGAGACGCTGCCTCAGAAATTTAAAAGAGGGGCTGAGGATGCAGCTCAGTGGTGGAGCACTTGCCTAGCCTGTGAGAGGTCCTAGGTTCAGTCCTATAGTACAGAAAGGAAGAAAAGAAAAAGAAAGAAAGAAGAAAGGAAGGAAGGAAGGAAGGAAGGAGGGAGGGAGGGAGGAAAAGAAGGAAGGAGACAGGGAGAAAGAAAAGAAGAGTAGGAAAGAAAGAAAAGAAAAAGAAAGGAAAGAAAGAAAAAGAAAGAGAGATAACAGATTTCCACTGAAAGAAGAAATACAGAAAGAGAAAGAAAGAAAGAAAGATAGTTACAGCTGCACACAGTTGCACACACCTGTAATCCAGCGACGAGAGGCTGACATAGGAGGGTCGCAGGTTTGAGGCCAGAGGCAGCCTGTGTAATTCAGTGAGACTCTGTCTCAAGATAGAAAAGAAAAAGGACGCTGGACGTGCAGCTTAGGGGTCGAACACTTGCACAGTATGTGCAAGGTTCTGGGGTTCAACCCCTTAGTACTGAAAAATAAAACAAGAGAAAGAAAAGTTACATCTGGGAGCGGAGGGAGAGGGAGGTAAGAACAGCTTTGGCTGAGGGTGGACCTTTCTGCTGCTAAGGCCACTCAGCTCTGCCTAGGCTCAGGAGTGCACAGATTAAGCTTTCTCCCACCTCACACTACAGCATTAGTTACTTACCCCTTAGAGACATTTTTCCCCACGTCTTTTTCTAAATATTAACTACTGTTTTATTGCTTACTGGTCTTTCTTGCTTTTCTATCTTTACTTATGAAATCGACCTTAAAACTAGCCCATTAGATTCTTTCCTTGTCCTCTTCCCTTTCTTTCAAAAATCTTTCCCAAAACATAGGTATGGCAGTTTCTAAGCTTTGGGTGCAAATTGTAGAAATTTAAATAATATCAGATAGTTAGTGGTTTAAATTACTAAAAGGTCCAGAAATAGATCTTCAGGCCAAGCTTGATCCAGCGGCAAAATGATCATGCCTGGGGCCTGGTTTCTTTCAGTATCTCTTTGCTACCGTCCATAGCATTCGCTTTGTTTTAAGGCTATGCCCCATAGTGATCTTGAGGCGATCCTATCTGCCAAGTGCTTCACGATTCTTGTCTGGCAGGAAATAGCTCAGAACTTTTCCCAGCAAAAGCCTCAAGATTTACTTTGATTGGATGGCTTAGGTTACATGACCCACTTTGAACAAGGCTCTGGCCTGGGAAGATAATGCATTAAATGATTTAACTCAAGGCACATCCTCCATTTCCGGGGCTGGAGGTAGGTTCAGGTTTCCCAGAACCTCATGGACCCCCAAACAGTTTCTGGACTGATAAAGAAGTGAATGGGGGCCAGGGTGTGGGTGTTGAGGACGCCACTAACTGAAGACCACTATACCAGATTCAGAGAAGATGATCTCCCTATATGAGGAACTGCAGTGGCCAAGTGCTTTGGAGACCTTTCCATTAGAAAACTAGAGCGCATGCTGCTTAACACAAATCTCATCTGTCTAACGTGACACAAATTGACTTTCATCAGTAGACAGAAAGAGCAATTATTAACTTTTGAATTTTGTGATTCTATGAAGAATCCAATTCTGCACTTCAGTGCTCTCACAGGGAAGCTTTTGTTTATGCATCTTAGCCATTTTCAACATGCTCTAAATTGAAACAGAAAACATATTTTTTTTCTCCTAGTGTAAAATCGAATGAGCAAGAGCACACTGCAGGAAGTCAGTCTAGCCACAGCAAATCTGTACTTGTTTTTGTGAGAGAGGATGAGAAGAATGAATATTTGCCCTGTGGCATCAATTTCCTGTTTAATGTTCTCTAAGAGGCATTTGGAAAACGCCCAGCAATGCAGATGTGCGTAAATACCATGCATAACTTGTTTTTGTGAGTGGAAAGGGAGTTTGCAAAATGATGACCTGGCTAGCTTACCCTCCCCTCCTGGTAGCTGATGAGTCACTCCACCAAATCTTAATGATTTGGAGGATGGATTATTACCGACTCTGCCATTGGAGGGACAAGCAGGATAGGAATGGCATGACATTTGGCCTCTTCACCCACTTACTACTCATTGAAGGCTACTTTTAGTTCAAAGCTTGCCTCTTCCTCCTGGGGATTGCCTTTAGATTGCTTGTAAGAAATGTAAATGACCAGATGTGCATTGGTATACATATTTTCCTCTCCTTCCCCGTCCACACTCTCCCCATACCAGCCTGGAGTAACACCAGCCTGCTCTGCCGCCTTTTCAGATTCCACATATAAGTGCTATTATACTGTACTGTCTCTCTGTGTCTGGTTCGTTTCATTTAACATAACTGCTAAGTTCCCTCATGTTGCAAAGGACAGGATTTTCTGGGTTTTGTTGTGATAGTTTTGTTTTGACAGTTTTCTAAAATGAGCAAAATAATCCTCCCTCCCTCTCCCTGCAAACAGAAACCCATCTATAATATTTACAGACATAGATGTGCTTTCAAACCACAGAAAGCTGTGTGCATATACCACATAGCCTCTCAAGTGTGGGCAGATGTACTCTCGGTTCTTAGAGTCCTATTACCCCAGGTGCTCTACACACCATGTTTGGTCATCTTATTTAAAAGGTGACTGCTGGATTGGACAACCAAACTCCTATTTTTGTTCCAGCGAGCAACCTCTAGGGCTACTGTAGAATTGACCTTGAAACACAAAGGAAGATTAAGATGCAAAGAATCTAACTTACCTTTGAGCCACCTCCTAACATAAGGCAAGATGAGAAATAACAGTTATGATCTATTTAAGTATCTACTATGGGCAAGGCTGAGGTTTAGCTCAGTTGGTGAAGTGCTGCTCTGCATTCTCTGAGGACCCGGGTTTGGTCCCCAGTAATGCAAAAACAGGAGAAAGACGTGGCAATCCACTCCCAAAGCAATCCTGAAACAATCAGCCATTGAAAACCCTATGAGTGTTGCTATGTTGGACCCAACTCAATGACACCACCACCACCAACAATAACAACATGTGCAAGGCAGGCCTTCTGAGGTATCAGTGGGAATGCTCACAATACCTCACTATTTGTTCCATACGGCCTCCTCTTATAGGTGAGGAAATTTGGACTTAGAGGAGGTAAACAGCAGCTCAGGGTCCCTCTAGTAGCTAGCATTGCTAGAATTCAAAACCAGATCATTCTCATCCTGAAGCTCTTGGTCCTTTCTCACATTTAGAAATTGCCCATCCAGGATTCATGGACAGGCCTCCTGTGACGTTCAAGTGCCTAAAAGTAAATGCAAACCTGTAAGGATGTATATTTGTGCAATTTTCTGGAGAGAGAGCCAAAAAGTTTTGTCAGATTTATCAGCTGTATTTCTAGAGTCTGTCAGTCTTGTTTTTTTTTTTCCTTTCCCACTCCTTTCCCTGTGCACCCCCTTCCCATACCAGCCTTTGGTAACCACCACTTTACTGCTATGTATTCAATTTTGTTCCATTCCATGTATACGTGAGGTTATATGGCACTTGTCTCTCTATGTCTGGTTTGTTTACTTAACATAATGTCTTCTAGGTTCAGCCATGCTATTGCAAATGACAGAATTTACTAGATTTTGTTTGTTTTAATGGTCAAAAAGTATTCTAATGGGTATATATGCCACTTTTTTTTTTTCCACACTTGGAGGTAGAACCCAGAGCCTTGTGCGTACTTTGTAAGCACTCTACCACTGAGCTGCACCCACAGTCTCCTTTAAAAAAAAATAATAAATAAAATTTTTATCTTGAGACAGGGTCTAACTATGTTACACAGGCTGCCTCTGGCTTCAAACTTGCAATCCTCCTGTTTCCATCTCCCGAGGTGCTGAGACTACAGGGCGTGTACCACCACGCCCAGCTGTATACCGCAGTTTTTAACTGTGTTAACTCATTGATGAACACTTTGTTTGTTTCCGTATCTTGGTTACTGTGAATAATGTCAAAGACGGGAGTGTAGACATTCCTTAGGTGTCTTGATTTCCTTGTCTCTGGGCAGATGCCCAGTTGTGGGATTGCTGGATTGTATGGTAGTTCTATTTTTAGATTTTTTTTTTTTGAGAAACCTCTGCAGTGTTTTCTGAAATGACTGTACTAATTTTCAGTACCACCGATAGTGTACATGGTTCCCTTTTCTCCACATCCTTGCCAACATGTGTTATCTTTCATCTGTTTGAAACAGCTAGTCTAAGATCATTCGTGTAATACTGCTAAGAATGTAAAAAGGTAGATCACTATAGAAAGAAGTTTGGAATTATACCAAAATTGGGATGCACACATATAGGGATGCACAAAATTGGGATGCACAAAAGACAAGCAAGTAGAAAGGAGACCATTTGGTGGGGAGGTGGGGTTGGGGGAGGAGGGTCATGAGAGGGTAAGGAGGAAGTTGCATGAGCAATGTACAATGAAATGCATATATGGAAATGTCATAATGAGACCCACTAAGTTGTACATTAAAAATTTCTATTTAAAAAACCCCAGCTAGTCTAACAGGTGTGAAATGATCTCACAGTGATTTTGATTTACATTTCTCTAATAATTAAAGATATTAAGCATTTTTGAATAAACCCTTTTGCCTTTCATGTGTTTGCCCTTTTATTGGTACGTGTTGGTGGGGTACAGAGTAATACAGCACCTGCTTTCTCCATTATGCAACTATTACATCACTTTTGCTTACACTTTTGTCAGCTTACGAGGTTTATGATCATGTGTTTTCTTTTGAGAAATCTCTGCACAAGTCTTTTGTCCATTTTTAAGTAAACTTGTTTTCTTATTATTGAGTAATTTGAGTCCCTTGGATATTTTGAATATTAGCTCTTTTTTTTAAAATTTTTTAATTTTTCCAGTACTGGGGATTGAACACAGGGCCTCACGCTTGCACGCCTTGCAAGTGCTGGACCACTGATTTGCATCCCCAGCCCCCCCCCTTTTTTTTTTAACTTTTTGAGACATGGAGGGTCTCACTAAGTTATACAGACTGCCTTCTGGTCTCAAACTTGCAATCATCCTGCCTCAGCCTCCCAAGCCACTGAGATTACAGGCATGTGCCACTGGGCCCGGCCTTTTTTTTTTTTTTTTTTTTTTTACTTTTTGAGACAAGGTGTCCCTAAATTATGCAGACTGCCTTTGGTCTTGAGCTTGTTATCCTCCTGCCTCTGCCTCCTGAGTAACTGGGATTATAGGCCTGCGCCACTGTGCTCGGCTCTGAATATTAACTCTTTCTTCTTCCAATCTGTAGGTTTTCTTCTCAGTCTATTGTTTCATTTGTTGTGTAGAAGCTTCTTAGTTTGATTATTTATCCTACTTGTCTATGTTACCTTTTTTTGCTTGTTGCTTTTGGGGTTCTATGCAAGAAATCTCTGCTTCAACCAATGTTTTGAAATTGTTGCCTAAGTTTTCTTCTAGCAGTTTTATAGTTTCAGATCTCCCAGCACAGTCTTGGATACAGTAGGCACATAACAAATCTCTCTCCAATGAACAATATGAGACCATGATACAAAAAAGGTTAAGAACCATTGCTTTTTACTATTTGCCCCTGTATTGAGGAGCTTGTCCCATTATCTATGCTATGTTTTAATAGATTTGAGTTTCTGGTACAACTGGGTTTGTTTTGGGTACATACATTTTTTGGAAAAAAGAAAGATTTGTTGACAGGCCATTTTAAACTATTTGATATTCATATGAAAAGATTAAACAATTTTAGACGCTATTGTCCAAGGCTGTTGTTAGGTGCCATCCTGTTGGGTCTGACTCAAAATGACCCTCATAGGGTTTTCAGTGGCTGATTGTTTCAGAATTGCTTCCAGACTGGATTGCCACCACCTTCTGCTGTTTTTGTGGTGCTGCAGATCGAACCCAGATCCTCAGAGAATGCGGAACAGCACTCTACCAACTGAGCTAAACCCCAGTCCCAAGAGAAGATTATTGTCCAAGGATGTGTTGTTGTTGTTGTTGTTGTTAGGTGCCCTCAAGTCGATATCCAACTCATAACGACCCGACATACAACTATTGCCAGTGCTTCTCTGCTGTTCATAGGGATTTCAATGGTGGATTGATTTTTGGGAGTGGGTTGCCAGGTCTGTCTCCCATCCAAAGATAGTTTTTCTTAAAACACAGCGGTGCAAAGGACTGGTGACTATTTAGACCAGTACCACAGAATAGAAATAAAATATGAGCTACAAATTCAAGCCACATTTGTAATTTTAAACTTCCTAGTGGTCACATTTTAAAAAGTACAAGGAAATAGATAAAATTAATTTTAATAATACATTTTATTTAACTCAATACATCCAAATTATTATTTCAAACTGCAAACAATATCAAAGCTTATTGAGTTATTCTACATTCTTTACTAAGTTTTGGATATCTTATTGTATTTAACAACTCAGAGGATTCTTTTCTTATGCTCAGTGGCCCCTTTGGCTTGTGGCTGCCATGCCGGACGGCACAAGTGGAGACTTAGGTGGTTGCAAGATGTAGGCTAGGCTAGTGAATCCTAGTAGAACATAGGAAGAGAATGTAGCAGGTTTTGACACGTGGGGAGACATTCTGATGATCCAGGATATAGGGACGTTAGGTCAGGCTGCCAGCTCATATTGCCAAAATTGTACTTTTGTAGGTGATTATTAAGAGAGGGTCAAGAAAATAACACAATGCTCAGCACTTCAGCAAATGTCTATTCATATTCCCGCAGTTCCCTCTTTTCATGGAAATAGATGTACATGTTCACAGCGCACATGGAGGGGAAGATGTCATGGAGAGTGAGTAAAGTTGCACCCAGTAATTATAATAATTTTGTTCTTTCAACCACACCTAGAGCAAGGGATCTGGAAGTTTTATAGTGCGGAACTTAGGCAGTCTCCAGCCCCTTGGGGAAGGAAGATAGAGTAGAGGTCCTGGAATTGCACTCTTCCATTTTACAGATGGAGAGGGAAGTTGCAGAGAGCCTGAGGGCAGGGACTGCCAGAACAGACCATGCTATAAAAGAGCTCAGGAAATTTTGCTCTACTCCTAGCCCAGCTTTACCTATAGTTCCTTTATGTCCAGGTAGGACCTGCTGAGGGCTCTTCCACAGGGTGCAGTCCTGCTTCTCCAGGCTGGACATTCAGCCACTTAAAACATCTTATGCCACTAAGCAGGGCAATTTTGTGATCAAGAAGCACAGAGATTATCTTTTGGAACTATATTTCTTCTTCTGATTTTTTCAGTTACTCAGCAGGGCCAGCTCGATATTGGCTTCCTCCAGAAAATACTTATAATCATTTGGGAGTTTACAGTGAGGTTAGCATGTGTATTATACACAGGATTGCCTAAACTGAGAAGTTATCTGAATCTATGTGATAGGGTTTCATTTTATCCCCGGCCACAGGCTGGGATTTAGCTCAGTTGGTAGAACGCTGCGATGCAGTCTCTGAGGACTTGAGTTCAATTCCCAGCACCGCAAAAATGGGAGACGGGCCTGACAATCCACTCCCAAGGCAATCCAGAAACAATCAGCCATTGAAAACCCTATGAGGGTCGCTATGAGTCAGATACCAACTCGACGGCACATAACAACAACAACATTTATTTGGAAATCTTCGATTTGAACAATCTCACAGGATCCTGGTAAATTATGAAACACTGATAAGATAAATTCAAATTATCAGAAAGTAGAATAAAATCCTATAAACACATAAGCATTTTCTGGGTTAGTGTCCACATGCACGATGAAAGAATGTCTCTGCGATCACTGTTACCCACCTATTGGGTACTACTGTTCCAATACTCACCACCCACCATCACCAACATTCCTGCTGCAATCATCCTTACCATTGGCACCGGGCAGCACTATAACCACAAGCATACCTCTCTTTCCATTAATCTGCTGTTAGGGAAAGAACCCAAGGGGATAATGCTTTATGGGGAATTTCCTCTGCACTTTGGGCCATATCTCACCAGAAGTTTACAGTGTCATGGAGTGGTATGAATCGGAAGGTGCAGAATTTGTAAACCAATCCACAGTCCAAATGATGTCTTGTTCCTCTTTAATGATGCAAAGTTACTTGCTGAGCTAGATGTGCCCAGCTAAATAGAAGAATCTAAGAAAGCAAATACCTTGGGTTGAAAGTATAAGTCACAGATGACTGTAGCTGAAAACCCATGGGGAGTAAGGAGATAAAAATTCTTAGGACTTAACTCATAATGGAGAGCATCAGAGTGTGGAGGAGTGGATGGGTAGGTGATGACTCATGTTCCCTGCACAGGGTACAACCTCAAAATAGGCTGTTCCTACAGGCATACATGAAAAACAGTCTCAGAATTGCAGTCACTGGTTATGAATGATCTTTAACTCTGTGCAGGTTGATTTCTAAGACTGCTTTTGTGGCAGAGTCACGTACTGCTGATGGCCATTTTACAAGCAGCTGAGGGGGATGGTTCCTCAGCACATGTGATCTGAAGCAAGTTTTCCTAATTCTCTGAGCTTTGAAGTCTGCTGTAGAACGAAGACAATGCAGATTTAGTTAGAAATGCATAATTCATTACATAGGATCTTTAATACGTATTAGGAATGATAATGTTGAGGTGGACCTTGTTTATTGAAAGAATGCTTGCCTTATCTCTATCAACCACCTCTGCTTCTTGATGAAACAGGTACTATTAGTAACTCCACTTTACAAATGAAGAAACTAAGGCTCAGCAAGATTAAGGTCATACAGCCTTCTTCTACTATACCACTGGATTTCTTTAACATGCAAATTGTGCAATTTGCAAGAGTATAAACATCTATGGAAGATGAAAACTGTCCAACCCAAAATATAAATACATATTTTAAAAAAAAAAGCTCACTAATCTGGACCAACTGGGCCATTTGAAAGAAAATGCAGCTGCATTATTTTCAAGTCCATACAGTCACCAGAAAAATGACTGACAAGTTCTGGCAGTTCAAGCCCAGATTTGGTCAATAGATAAAAATGATTAGCATATCTAAGAAGTGCTGGTCTTGCCTATACTTTGAAAAGAGTATTTTATAAATAAAACAAACCTCAAGTGTTGAAAAACAGATTATTTTCTTTGGTAAGTAAATGTTCCTTTTCAAATATTATTTATACTATTCATTTACTTCCTAAGCATTTTTTCATAGATAGTCGAAAAGCACAAGTCAGCTCAGTCTCTGTACAAATGATTCAAAACTAGAGGTTAAAAAATATCCAAATTAAAAGACTGTATTGTAAATGTTAAAATTTCTAATCATCTTAGCTTATTTGTCTTTTAGTTTCTTAGAATATAATGTTTTGAATAACTGTAAATTTCTAGAATTTTTTCAAATCTTAGTTATTCAGCTTCACAAAGAAGATCTATTCTGGTATTTAAACGAACAGCACAATGTCAGCTATGTCCTTTGTTATGTGCAGAGTTTTTGAGAAATGCAGTTCTTTCTCAAATGAAACATTTATCTGAATTCTGAGTTAGAATAGAAAATGGAAAAGCAGAGAAGAAAGTGTTCAGACTCTAGGTGTTGACAACACTGGTGCAAAGTCTCCCTTCTTTCCTAGACCTATGACTTCCATGCACTGCAGTGGGCGCAGTGCACAAAAGCTGCCCACATGAGCTGGGCATGGTGATGCACGCCTATAATCCCAGTGACTCCGGAGGCGGAGGCAGGAAGATCGCAAGTTGGAGACCAGAGGCAGTCTGTGTAATTTAACAAAATCCCATCTTAGAAAAAAAAAAAAAAAAAGAAAAAAGAAACTGCCCACATGGCCCAGGTAAGCTGGGTGTGGAATCATTTAGCTATTGTTGTTAATCCATTAAAAAATATCTTAGTTCCCCCTGTAGTGTGTTCCCCTTTAAAGTTAATAAATTTTTACAAAAAGAATGATGGGATTTATTAAAATGGTGGTCCTGAACCATGCCAAATATTTTATGGTTTTGTGGAAACACAGCAAGGCAGTTATTGGTATTGTAATAAATGAGGGTCTTAGCATGTCCCAGCTGTGGAACACATGATCATTACTTGGGAGGACAAATAGCAGCATTTTCTATGAGCATTTCTATGAGCATTCTGCTCTCGATAGGCCTGCATAAGTACAATGAACATTTAATGGGAATTACACACAAAGGAGACTAAAGAACTACATTTCTTTCCTGTTGCCCCAATGAAACTTCATTTGGTTGAAGTCGGCCTAGTTAGCCTTTTCATATCCTACAAACACTGTGTAAGTATTTTAATTACATTTTGATAGGATGTCTTTCTTTCTAAGAGCCAACTGAACAGCTGCAATAAATTTTTATTAGCTGGTATTTGGGTTTTACTGCATATTTATAGATATAACTAAATTTAATGTTCAATAAACAAATTTCTATCACTTGTTTTATGCACAAGCAAATGAAAAGCATCGGACTGTGTTCTTCAAGAACTTTCAGTTTGAGCAGAGAGAAAAAACAACACATTTATCCTGAATCATAGATATGTAGAGTTGGAAGAAACCTCAGAGATGATAGTCTTGGGGTTCCGTATTCAAATTCTGACAGAGTTAAAGACAAGAGAAGTATCCATACCAGTTGGGCATCATGTCATGTAAGTGTCATACCCAGTGCTATGGGACAGCTGTGTTCTTTCTGAGTGAATTTCTGCCATGCAGAAATGCAGATCTCTTGTGACCTGAGGGTTACCAGAGAGGGCAGAATTCCAAACTTTCCAAAATTTCCCAATTTTTAAACGTAGCCAACTAAATTGAGTTTTACTAAGAGCAAATGAAACACATCAGTGGGCCTTATGCAACTCATGGCCTGCCAGTTTGCAACCTCTGGCCTAGACAAAACCTTCCATTTTACAGATGTGGGAAATTATGTGTCTACGTCTGGAGCTACTGTCCAGGACTCCCAGTCTAGGGCATGTGTCATGTAACCACATGCTCCGTTTCAATGGAAGAGCCATTAGATGGCTAAAAAAGAAAAGCATTGTAGTTAGAAAGCAACATGTTAGAAACTTTTTTTAAAGCACAAGATATTATAATGACAAAAGGATACCAGTAGGGAGGAGAAGTGAGAGGCCGGAAGAAGTCAAGAAGGCTTTTGCAAGTGGCCTGTGAGCTAGATCTTGAAGGAACTGACAAGAAAGGAACACCAAAGAAAATGGGTAGAGTGGAATAGAATGAAGAAAACACATGAATAAGAATTTGCAAATTGATATGCAAGACAGCATAGAGGAATGGCTTGGCTTAATGGGAGTAAAAATTGTCACTATAACTCATAAATACTGTAGTTCTTAAGTTTAACCATGTGCTCCCCCACGTGACTGTCAGCTTGTCGTGCTATGGGGTCTTGCATGTTGGTGTGATGCCGGAAGCTATGCCACTGGTATTTTAGATACCAGCAGGGCCCACTATGGTGGCCAGATTTCATCTGAGCTTCCAGACTTAGACAGACTAGGGAGAAGGACCAGCAACCCACTCCCAAAACAGCCATTTGAAAACCCTATGAATATCAGAGAAGCACTTTCAAATATAGTGCTGGAAAATGAGCCCCCCAGGTTAGAAGGAATTCAAAAGATGATTGGGGAAGAGTTGACTCCTCAAAAATAATTGTTGTTGTTGTTGTTGTTAGGTGCTGTTGAGTCGTTGTCTGACTCATAGTGACTCTATTTGCAACAGGCAAAACACTATTGTCAGTGCTTCTCTGCTATTCATTGGGTTTTCAATGACTGATTGTTTTTTGGGAGCAGGTTGCCAGGTCCTTCTCCCAAGCCTACAGCACCTGGTGTTCCCAGGCAGTCTCCCATCAAAGTACTAAACAGGTTTGACCCTGCTTAGCTTCTGAGATCTGATGGGATCGGACACCACAGTAGTATGGCTGCAGGCCCTCAAAGTGGAGTCAACCTTAATGATTGGAATGGAGTAAAGCCCCTGGGACCTCCATTTGCTGATGAGGTATGACTCAAAATGAGAAGAAACAGTGTCTGCAACAATGGGCTCAAATGTGAAAAAAGACCATGTGCATGGCACAGTGTCGGGGAGTGTTTCTTTCTGTTATACATAGGGTTGCCATGAGTCAGACCTGACTCCACAGCACCTAACAATGACAAGAAGTCACTGTTCTAGGCCATAGGGATATTCCAGGGAATGAGAGAACAACTTCTGGGCTCATGTGACATAGACAGGAAGAACCAGATGAAAAGTGGTGTAAAGTACTATGAATAAAATGCAACCAAGAAATGTCACCAAAGCAGCCGTAACTACGTCACATGAAGCGGAATGGTCAGGGAGGGCTGCTTTGAGGAGACAGCATCTGCACTGAGTCTCAGATGACGAGAAGGAGCTCATCCTGCAATGAGCGGACTGATCAGCTCTCAAGGCGGAGGGCAAGACTAGTACAAAGGGCCTCATTGGGAAGGGGTGGACAGTACAAAGGTGGCTACAGCCGGGCCAGCTGCTATGACTGTGGAAGGAAATGAGGCGAGAAAGAGGAGTTTGGACTAAATGAGGTTTCCCAAAGAAAAGTAGCTTAAGTGATTGGACATGCAGAGTTTTCAACCAGGAAGTCCGATCATTTGACATTTGATAAGAAAAGGAAGTAGATGGTGAAGGTTCTGGAATTGAAGCTGGTGAAAGATAGTTTCTGGAAGATGCCGTCGATTCGTGTGGGTAGAACAATGGTGAAAACGCTGGATGAGCGTCTCTGTTGTCTCCTGAGTGCAGAATGGGTTGGGCTCAGGCACTCTGTGTGAAGGCTGTAGGCCAAGTCCAGGTATAAGGGAGGACTAGAATTCAGGCAGGAGCGGTGAAAGTGGAAAAAGGAGGAAGTAGCACGAGCACTACATAGGAATTGATGTACGTCAGAACAAACAGAAGAGAAAACTCAGGAGTCCATTGTGGGTGTGGCCCTGGTGACTCAGATGACAGACAATCCCATCTAGATGCTAACTTTTAGGAAATCACGAGACCTGTATTACCAGCAATTACAAACTAGAGACGCTTTCAGGGTGCCAGGACAGGGCTGGGAAGAGGATGAGAACTATCCTTTGCAGCAACAGAAATGGAGCTTAACAAGAAGCACTCTTCCCAGAAAATAATGTAAAGCAAAAGAAACACCTGAAAACACTAAGCCCTGGCGCACTCCTGGAATCCCAGTGACTTGGGAGGCGGAGGTAGGTTCGGTGCCAGGGACAGGCTGCGTAACTTAGGGAGACCCTGACTCAGATAAAATATTTAAAAAGAGACTGGGTGCGCAGCCCAGTGGTAGAGTGTTTGCAAAGTATGTGTGAGGCCCTGGGTTCCACATCCCCTTACCCCCATCCCTCCCCAAAACCCCCAATCCTAGACCTTGAATATATCCACTAACTGTAAGGTTGAGAATTCACTGTCACTAGATGTTTGCTGTTTGTTTTGTTTTTAAAACTGATCTATTCAATTAAGAGAAAGCACAAAGCCCCTTTGTGAAGTTGGGCTTGGAAAAATATAGCTTTCTGGAAGCTGGCAGCTACTCTTTATCAACTGAAGCAAGAATATATTTTATAATAAGAAACTATTATTAGAAATAAAATTTAAGACACATTAAAATGTAGACCCAGTTAGATGGCTTCTCTCTAATCTTGCCTTTGATGATTACTTAGTGTTTAAATGAAATTTAAAGCTTTTCCTGGAATGGCCACTCTCCCTGTGCTGTCTAAGGCTGATGATCCTAAACTGAAGGCTCTGAGTCTGTAAACAAAATAAAATAAAATAAAACTTCAGGCAGACTTTTTAAATTTTTATTTTGAATTGACACAATAATTGTATGTATTTCTGGGGCAGACTATGGGACATTTTGATACCTGCATATTATGTTAAAATGATCAGATTAGGGTAATTGACATATCTATCACCTCAGAAATGTACCATGTCTTTGTGTTGGCAACTTTCAAAATTCCTTCTAATTGCTATTTTGAAATATTTAACTAATTCTTGTCAATCATAGTTATTCTATTGTGCCACAGAACATCATAAGTTATTCTTCCTATCCAATCCATCCCTCCCTTTATCCCTCCTGCCCCATCACCCTTCCCAGACCCTGGTAGCCACTGTTCTATTCTTTACTTCGTTGAAGTCAACTTTTTAGCTTCAACGTTATGTTAGTCAGCTTTTCATTATTATAACAAAACACCTGAGATAGTCAACTTTTCAAAAAAGAGAGAGGTTTATTTCTGCTCGTGGTTTAAGAGACTCCAGTCCATGATCAGTTGGCTCTATTGCTTTCAGTCTGTGGAGAGACCACGTATCATGGCAGAAAGCCTGTGGTGGAGCAACCTGGTCACTTCATGGTAGCCAGGAACCAAAAAGAGAGGAAAATGAGGGCCATGATTCCATTATCCCCTTCTAGAGCATGCTCTCATACGATTAGAAGACGTCCAACCCAAGGAGACCTATCCTCGTAAAGGTTCTGCCACCTCACAACAGTGCCATGGGCTGGGACCAAGCCTTTAACACATAGGCCTCTGGGAAACACTTAACCCAACCAGAATGCACATGAAAGTAAGAATATGCAGTATTTGTCTGTCTGTGCCTGATTTATTTCACTAAAAAAATCCTCCAATGCCATCCATGTTGCTGCAAATGACAGAATTTCATTCTTTTTCATGGCTGAATGGCATTTCATTGTATACATGTATCACATTTTTAAAGAAATCCATGCATCTGTTCATGGGCATCTATATTAATTCCATATCTTGGCTATTGTGAATAACACTGCAATAAACATATGACTGCCAATGTCTCTTTAACATATTGACTTCGGTTCATTTTGATACATAACCATTAGTGGGATTTCTAGGTTTTATGGTGATTCTATTTCTAGTTTTTTGAGGAATCTACATGTTGCTTTCCACAATGACCATAGTAATTTATAGTCTTACCAACAGTGTATAGGAATTTCTCTTTCTCTACATCTTCACCAACATTTGTTATTTTTTAAAATTTTCTAACTGGTCAGATATAGTTTTAATTTGCATTTCCCTGATGACTAGTGATATTGAACATTTTAAATTTACTTGATCATTTTTATACTCTTATTAAATGTCAGGTCATCCCCCATTTTTTAATCAAATTATTTGAGGTTTTGTCAAATTATTGGAGTAGTTTATATATATATATATATGATCATTATTATTATTATTATTATTATTTGTGTGTGTGTGTGGTACTGGGGGTTGATCCTGGGGCCTCACGCCTGCATGCTTTGCAAGTGCTGGACCACTGAGCTGCACCCCCAGCCCTTTTATTTTTTTTCCTTACTTCCTGAGACAAGGTCTCACTAAATTACATAGACTTCCTCTGGTCTCAAACTTGCCTTCCAAGCCGCTGGGATTACAGATGTGTGCTACCACGCCCAGCTGAGTATTTTATATATTCTTGAAATGAATTCCTTATTGGGTAAATAATTTCCAATTATTTTCTTCTCATCTGTATGTTGTCTTTTTACTCTGTTGATTGTTTCCTTTGCTGTACAGAAACTTTTAGTTTAATATAATCCCATCTGTCAGTTTTTGCTTTTGTTGCCTATACTTTTGGGGTCATATCCAAAAAACATCTTTGCTCCAACAAATGTCTTGGATTGTTTCCTCAGGCAGACTTTTAAGCTACTTTTTATTCTAATGATTGAAAAGCATTAATTTTATCTTTCAACAAATATAAAATTTGACAAAATCTTCAATATAGGGAAATAATTGTTTTAGTATAGCACAGAGTAGGAAATAATATAAGCAGTTTAGAGTTGAGGATATAACTCAGTGCAGAGTGCTTGCTTAGCATGAACAAGGCCCTGGGTTCAATCTTCAGCATGGCAAAAAAACAAAAATGAAAACAAAAAACAAAACAAAACAAAAACCATTGATAGTTTTGTAGGAAAATCCTTGACTGTTGTCAATTCCTCTTAAAAAGATGATTCAGCATCATAAAATGATTATATAGAGAAAAGGCAACAACCAATGTTGTCATTCAAAATAATGCACAGTGCTTTCCCTAAGGAAATTCTGAGAAAATTAACTAGACCATTCAGGAAAATTCTAAAGGAATTTTTTTCCAGCAACTTAAAAAGTGCTTCAAAATTGTTTTGTTTTATTTTAAGTTACTATTGTTTTTATAAACAATAGTAATGTCCACCAATGCTCACCATGAAGAATTCAAGCTATACAAACCTGAACATGAAAATAAAATCGCCTCATTTTCCACCTCATTATTAAGAGCAGAAAAACACTGACATACAAAGGTAGAAGAGTAGGAGGAGGGTTTTGGGTGTTTGTTTGTTTGTTTGTTTTCTGTATTTTTCCTCAGTGCAGAGGATAGAACCAAGGGCCTAATACATGCTAGGCAAGCACTCGTCCCCAAGAAAACTTTATAAAAGTTAGGATCTGTGTTGCTATTTTTAATACAATGTGTTCCATTTAATTTGACCTGAATTTCAATAGAGAAAAATGGAAAAGAAAAGGCAAAAGATGGAATAAAGTACAGGAAAACAGGAGAAGCCATTGTACCTTGGCCTCTAGTGCTGTGAACTAGGTGTACTAATCCTTGTGACTTAGTAGATATTTATTAGCTTTATGTATGTTATGTTAAAGTCCATGTTTAGCCCTTCATTTTGATGTATTACCTTCACTAACCTTTCATGTTTAACCTAATTCAGTTATAATGTATAAGATAGCTTTCTACCATGAAAACATTTTCCATCGATACAGCTAAGAAAGACAATATAGTATAGGAAGTTTTCTTTTTGCACAATTCTGACATACATGAATTACAGTTACCACATTTACCTAAATAATACCAGATCTCCAATAAAACAGTTCAAGTTTCAGTTACCATGGTATGTTAACTATAAGTAACTATGTAAATGACAAACTGTATTACTAGCTCTTCACTACACCAGTTATTACACAAACAGCAGATGGATCTAGGACCAATCAGGTCACTTCCTTCAAGGACAGTTGGTGATTGGTCACCGTGCATCTGTTGTTCCGTTCACCCGAAGAAAGCAAAGTGTGCAGTTGTGTTGTCTTGTTGTCTCCCAGCGATAAGCTCCTGTGACATTCTACAAACCAGTAATCAAAAGAGTGAACTGCCCAGCAGACACAAACATGCAACAAAGACATGAAAAGTGAGAATGCTGGAGGTTGAATTCAGGAACAGTGTAAATGGATTTATAAAAGAAAGTGCTGCCTGTGGTCAAGTTGACACTGCTGGAGTTTGGGAGCCCCTGAATGTGCAGTCAGTGGAACTTACCAGCACAGTGAAGAAAGTGGCTGTGATGAAAAGGATCACGATGTCCCATAGGAAGTGACTCAGAGAAACATTCACATTAGAGAAAGCCTTGGAGATGTTTCATGACATTAAGAGTGCAAAGAAAAAAGAGGTTGGAAGCTGCTCTAAACTTGTTGTTGTTGTTGTTGTTGTTAGGTGCGGTCAAGAGTTGGTATCCAACTCATAGCGACCCTCTGTGCAACAGGGGAAACACTATTGTCAGTGCTTCTCTGCTGTTCATAGGGTTTTCAATGGCAGATTGATTTTTGGGAGGGGGTTGCCAGGTCCTTCTCCCAGCCTACAGCTTCTGGTGTTCCCAGGCGGTCTCCCATCCAGATACTAACCAGGCCCAATCCTGCTTAGCTTCCGAGATCTGACGGGGTCGGATGCCACAGGGCTGCAGGCGCTCTAAACTTAGGAAGGAATATGACAATTTGCCAAGGCATAGGAAAGAAGAGTAGTAAGTTTGTAATGAGAAAAAGACAAGGACTGTTGAAACTACTCAATGAGTTTTATATGAAGAAGTGAAACACTATAGTCCTTGGTATTTCTAATGTTTTAATTACAGTGTACTAAGTGAATGTTAATTTGATCATTTTTCATTTTCCTGTACATTTGTAATGATAAGAGAGTTTTCAACATTCTCACAAAATGTTTTTTTCCCAGTAATCTTATTTTACTAGTGATTTTCCAGTGTACAACTTAATTGGTTTCATTATGACATTTTCATATATGCATATCATTGTATACTGCTCATGCTCACCCCCCCCATTACCCTCTCATGACCCCTCTTCCCCATCCTCTCCCTCTCCACCAAGGAGCCCCTTCTACTTGCATGTATTATTTGTGTGTCTATCTAATCTATCTATCTAACCACCTACCTGTCATAACAATTTTGCCTTCAGGGAAAAATATTTCTATTTCCTTTCCTTCTCCCTTTTCCCTTTCTTCTTGCCCCTGCCCACTTCTTTTTAGTCTGCTATCTTTCTCTATATAGGCTCCTTCTACTTTCATAACCTATATATTTTAATATTAAATATATATTAAAGTCTAACATCCACATACGAGAGAAAATATGTGATTTTTGTCTTTCTGGGTCTGGCTTATTTCACTTAAAATAATGATCTCCAGTTCCACACATTTTCCAGAAAACGCCATAATTTTGTCCTTTTTTATGGCTGAACAAAACTCCACAGTGTATATATACCACAATTTCCTTATTCACTCATCTGTTGATAGACATGTAGATTGACTCCATATCTTATTTATTGAGAATAGCACCACTATAAAGATGAATAAGAGGTATATCTGTGATATGTTGACTTATATTCCTTTGGGAATTTACCCAGGAATGGTATTGCTGGATCATATGGTAGTTCTATTTTTATTTTTTTGCGCAACCTCCCTACTGATTTCCATAGTGGTTGTACCAAACTGCATTCTCAGTAGCAATGTAAGTACAGTTCCTTTCTCCCTGAATCTTCACCAGCAACTGTTGTTTGTTTTGTTGATGCTAACCATTCTGAGGTGAGATGGTATCTCAACGTAGTTTTGATTTGTATTTCCCTGATGGCTAAGAATGTTAAACATGTTTTCATTTGATTGTTGGCCATTTGTATTTCTTCTTTTGAGAACATTCTATTCAGTTCACATGCCTGTTTCTTCATTGTATACTTTGCTTTTTTGGTGTTTAATTTGAGCTCTGTATATTCTAGATATTAATCCCCTGTCTGATGTATAGCTGGAAAAGATTTTTCTCCCATTCTATAGGTTGTCTCTTCACTCTGATAATTGTGTCATTTGCTTTACAAAAGCATTTAAATTTAATGCAATCTCATTTGTCAATTCTTGCTACTTTTTCTTGTGTTATTTGGGGCCTATTCAGAAAGTCCTTTGCTACACCTATGTCTTGAAGTGTTTTCCCTCTGTCAGTTTCAAAGTTTTAGGTTTTACATTAAGATCTCAATCCATTTTGAACTGATTTTTGTATAAGGTGAGATAAAGGGATCTATTTTCAATCATCTACTTAAGGATAATCCATTTCTCCCAGTAGTATTTGTTGAAGAGGCTATCTCTTCTCCAACTTATGTTTTTGGCATCTTTGTTGAATACAAGGTGTCTGTAGCTTCATCTGGATCCTCTATTCTTTTCCATTGGTCTACATGTCTATTTTTGTGCCAGTACCACAGAGTTTTTGTAACCATGGCTCTGTAGTAAAATTTGAAATCGGGTATCGTGATGCCCCTGCATTGCTCTTTCTGCTCAGGATTGCTTTAGTGATTCAGGGTCTTTTGTGCTTCTATATGAATTTTTGGATTTGTTTTCTATTTCTGTGACAAATGTCATGGGGATTTTGATGGGACTTGCATTAAATCTGTAGATTGCTTTTGGTAATATAGCCATTTTCACAATATTAATTCTTCCAATCCATAAGCATGAAAACTCTTTCTACCTTCTGGTGTCTTCTTTAATATCTTTCTTCAGTGTTTTAAGGTTTTCATTTTAGAGGTCTTTCATCTCCTTGGCTAGGTTTATTCCCAGGTATTTTGTTTTGAAGCTATTGTAAATGGGATTGTTTTCCCAATTTCTTTCTCTGCCTGGTCATTATTGGTATATAAAAAAGCTACTGAGTTTTTTTTTCTTTAATGTTGATTTTATATCCTGCTACTTTGCTGAAAGTGTTTATCAGCTCTCAGAGTTTTCTGGGGGGGTCTTTAGGGTCTTTTTAGTAGAGAATCCTGTCATCTGCAAATAGGAATAATATGACTTCTTCCTTTCCTGTTTGGATCTCTTTTATTTCTTTCTCTTGCCTTATTGCTGTGGCTAATAGTTCAATTACTATATTGAATAGCAGTAGAGATAGTGGACACCTTTGTCTTATTCCTAATTTTAGAGGAAATGACTTCAGTTTTTCCCCATTTAGTATGATGTTAGTTGTAGGCTTATCATATATTGCCTTAATTATGTACAGGTATGGTCCTTCAATTCCTTCTCATAAAAGTTTTTAAAGGCCATGGAACAGTCATTTCCCACTGATTATTAGGATTGATTTTCATGGCTTCTGCTTACATAGTCCTCTTAATGATCCTGAACCACTGTGCAAAGTGAGGTATGCCTACACCTAGTTATGTCATGCAAATTAGCATTTAAGAATATTTTGTCCCCATTTTCCTCTATATTGACTCCCAAATTGGATTTTAAATAACCTAATTGCAAGAATAAGGCATTCTGTCACTCCTTCTGTATGACCTATTCCAGTCAGCATAGCATCGAATATTTGGTATGTATTTAGTTAATACTTATTGATTTATCAATTAGTTATTCTTATCTTGAATTATATGATATTAATAAAGTATGAACTCATAATAATAAATATCATTCTTTCTCTAGACTACAAGCTTTACTCATTTTATTTTCCACTATTAGTGATACAAAGGATGGCCTCCAGATTTTGCCCTTCTAGCCCAAATTTACACTTTGGTAGCAGATGTTATAAATGGTAGTAGCCTCTGCATTAGCTTTGTGTACAACCTGTGTAATCTCACGGGCAGCCCTGATATCCATCTCTAGCACCTACAACAATGCCTTTCATGCCAGAATCACATAATTAATATTTATCAAATTAATAATTATTACTGCATTGCCTATTACTTTGTATCAAATGTTTAACATTCATTTCTCATTTTATCTTATAACAATTCTGTGGCTGCCATATTATAGTTGAGAAAACTTGAATCAGAGAGATGAAGTAACACATCCAGAAAGGGCACATAAGAGTTGAAAGTTGAATCCAGGGCTGTCTGCTTCTAGTGTGTCTCAGCCACTACTCTGATAATAAACTGATAGGGGTGCCATCAGATGATGTGGAAATAGATTATAGGAAAAGATCACATGCTTTTAAAAAAAACTCTTCAAAATCATTCTTTTAGACAGCTTATTTTGACAAGGGGAGTACTTCTTGTCACATTTATTTTTGCATAATTTTCTGCTTATAATTTCTCTATGATATTCTTATTTTCAATAATACTTTCTTTAAAAAATCACTAAAATCCATTTACTACAAAATTAGCTTGAAACAGATATAGCCATGAAGAATCATAATATAATTACTTATGTTTAATTTTTTTCCAGTAACCTTATTTTATTGGAAATTTTAATGTACAACTTAATGGGTCTCATAAATGACATTTCCGTACATGCATTTCTTTGTACATTGCTCATGTTCACTTCCCTCTTACCCTCTTATGAACCCCCTCTCCAACTCTTTAGTCCCTACCTATGGTACCCCTGCTACTTGCATGTCTTTTTTGTGAGTATGTACTTCCTGATTTTGCCATAAAGGCAACATATGTAATATTTCCTTTTTCTCCCATTACCTTTTCTACTTGCCTCCACCTCCATTTCTTTAGTTCATTATCTTTCCCTACATAGGCCCCTTCTACTTTCATAACCTATATATTTTGATAATGAATATATATTGAAGTCTGACATCCAAATATGAGAGAAAATATGTTTATCTTCCTGGGTTTGGCTTATTTTGTTTAAAATGATAATCTCTAGTTCCATCCATTTTCTAGAAAATGCCGTATTTTTTCCTTCTTTATGGTTGAATAAAACTCCATGGTATATATATATCACAATTTCCTTATTCACTCATCTGTTGATGGACACCTACGTTGATTCCATATATCAGCTATTGTGAATAATGCCACAACAAACATAGATAACCAGGTATCTTTGTGGTATATTGACTTAGATTCCTTTGGATATATATCCAAGAATGGTATAGCCTGGTCATATGGTAGTTCTATTTTTAGTTTTTTGAGGAACTTCCCTACTGATTTCCTTAGTGGCTGCATCCATCTGCATTCTCACTAGCAATGTAAGTAGAGTTCCTTTCTCCCTGAATCTTCACCAGCAACTGTTGTTTGTTTTGTTGATGGTAGCCATTTTGATTAGGGTGAGATGGTATCTCAATGTAGTTTTGGTTTGTATTTCCCTGATGGCTAAGGATGTTAACATTTTTTCAGATGATTATTGGCCATTTGTATTTCTTCTTTTGTAAAGCCTGCTTAGTTCACATGCCCATTTTTTGATTGGATACTTTACTTTTGATGTTTAATTTTTTGAACTCTTTATATATTTTAGATATTAATCTCCTGCCTAATACATAACTGGAAAAGATTTTCTCCCGTCCTGTAGGCTTTTTCTTTGTTCTGATAATTGTGTCATTTGCTGTGCCAAAGCCTTTTAACTTAATGCAATCCCATTTGTTAATCTTTGGTATTCTTTCCTGTGCTAACTGGGCCCTATTCAAAAAGTCCTTGCCTATGCCTATGTGTTGAAGTGTTTTCCCTATGTTTTTCTCTAGCAGTTTCAAAGTTTCAGGTCATAGATTAAGGTATTTGATATAATTTGATTATTTAAGCCTTTTTGAAAAAAAAATTGTTTTGTTTGTTTTGCTTTGGAGACAAGGTCTCACTATGTTGCTCAGACTGGCCTGAAACTCTTGATCCTCCTCCCTCAGCTTTCCCAGTGCTTGGATTGAAAGCATGTGTCACCATGCCTGGCTCAATCTCTGTATTTATAAGCCACTTTATAAAGCTCTTCTGTTGTATAAAAATGTGTGTGTGTACCATCTTTAAGAAAGTTTTAAAAAATTGGGCACAGTGGTACATTCCTTTAATCCCAGTGACTGGGGATGCTGAGACAGGAGGATTGCAAGTTCAAGGCCAGAGGCAGCCTGTGTAATTTAGCAAGACCCTTGCTCCAAATGAAAAAATGACAAATGGGCTGAGGGTGCAACACAATGGTAGAGGACTTGCAAAGTATGTTCAAGGACCTAGGTTCAACCCCTAAGTACTAAAAAAATAAATAAATAAATAAAAAATCAGTTTTTAAATGTGTGTAAAATATTTTAGGCTGGGATTTAGCTCAGTTGGTAGAGCGCTGTGCTGCAGTCTCTGAGGTCCCCAGTTCAATTCCCAGCACCGCAAAAATGGGAGACGGGCCTGGCAATCCACTCCCAAGGCAATCCCGAAGCACTCAGCCATTGAAAACCCTATGAGGGTCACTGTGAGTCAGATACCAATTCGATGGCACCTAACAACAACAACAAAATATTTTAAAAAGTTAAGGTTTTTAAAATATTTTGTTTTTCTGCTTCAGTATTTCCTTACACAAAAACTTTATAAGTACTTGTTAGCTAGCAAACTGTTGGTTGTAGAGAGTAGCATCACCAGCATTGCCCACACCACACACTTCTGCTCATTCTAATTTCTTACCCTAGTAGAAACACATCAGATCAGCCACAGAAGGCTATTGGTGGGAAGTATCATGGCACCCATGAAATTTGAAGAGGTCATAATGGGTCACCAGAGGCTGTGATAAAAGTAGGCAACAAACCTACTCTTGTCGGAGGGCTGTTGTCATTCCTAATATGGTAAATGCCACTGTTTTACAACTGTTTTCTTTTTTTTTCTATACATAATAAAAAGTGCTTATGATTACTCATCTACCCAGAAAATATAAACACACACACACACACACACACACACACACACACACACACACATATGTATATGTATATGCTATTTGGTGGAAGATTTAATTTGAATCCACTGCTGGACAGAATATGTCTTGCTGTCTAATTTCTGTCCCTGCTTCCTCTCTCTCTCTCTCTCTCTCTCTCTCTCTGCCCTTCTCTTTCATTTTCTTTCAGAAAGACTCTTAAAACTGCTTTTAAAGTCTAGCTGTTATTCTTTGAATTCAATCCTTTGATATTTGTTCTACTTTTAGACTTCTTGCTGTGTGCTGTTCACAGTGCCCTTTTCTGAGAGTTCACTCTGCCTTCCTTCAACTCTTCACAGTTGTTTTCCTTTTCTTTAAACTATAAGATCAATTCATTTACAAGATCAACTGCACTTAGTCAATGTCAGGTAACCTCCTACCAGAAACAAACATGTTTGGGAGCTGAAACAAATGATCGTATTGGTGGTGGTCAGTTAGCGGGGCTCTGCTGACATTCTCTCTCTCAGAGATCTCACTCTGAGGAGCCTAAATGACCTCACCTCCATGCAGATTCAATCATTTAACAAATATTTATCAAGTGCCTGTTATGTGCTCGGCCTACACATGTGGTGAACAAGATAATCTTCTTATCGTCACTGAGCTTATATTTTCATAGGGAGGACATCAATTAAAACAAAGTAAAAGAATAAGAAATATAAACTGGGCGCGGTGGCGCAAGTCTGTAATCCCAGTGGCTCGGGAGGCGGAGCCAGGAGGATCGCAAGTTCAAGACCAGAGGCAGTCTGCGTAATTTAGCGAGACCTTGTCTCAAAAAAAAGTGAAAACTGGGCTGAGGGTGCAGCTCAGTGGTCCAGTACTTGCAGAGCATGCAGGTGGGAGGCCCTGGGTGCAACCCCCAGTACCACACACACACACACAAAAAAAAAAAAAAAAAAAAAAAAAAAAAAAAAAAAAAAAAAAAAAAAAAAAAAAAAAAAAAAAAAAAAAAAAAGGGAGAAGAAGAAGAAGAAAAAGAAATATAAATTGTGATAGATAAGTACTACTTCAGCAGGGGGAAGTATTTTCCTCTATCCTCTTAGATTCTGCACTTAGGACCCAAGAATTAAGCTGACAAAAGACAAATTAAGAGGCAAAATGAATACATACTGTATTTCATTTTATATTTTTACATGGCATGGGGTAGGGAGCAGTAGGACAAAGAAATGAAAGCCCCAGTGAAGAAATTAGGCTTGGGAGCTTATATGCCTTTTACAAAGGGTAATACGTTGTGAAGAACACATTAAACGACAAAACTTTTGGCTTCTACAAGAGGTAAATTGTGGGAACATGAACTAGTAGACCTGCAAGAGATACTAAGGGAAGATGTGAGTTATTTCAACAAAGTTTGCTTGTGCAGACTCATCTCAACAATGATTGCCAATCTTTGGTGAGAAGAATGTTCTTTTCCTCCTGGTACCAAGAATCATCTTTCTCACAGGAAATGTACTCCCTGCTCTTAGACGAGAAAGAAGAGGGCAGAAAGTCCTTTCTTTATCTGCTGTTTCTCAATTGCCTTCAAACAATCAGTCTGTAAAGCAGGGTATTTTGGGGTGTTCTAATCCCCTTCACTATAAGGCAATCAACAGGTATGATGAGGTGGGAATGCACTACTTAAACAGAGTAACTACAGAAGAGTTTTTAATTAGGAAATGACATTTGCTTTGACAACAGAAGGAATATCTTGGACAATCAACCCAAGATCCTAAGGAAGACATTTGCAGACAGAGGAAATAGCATTGGGAACCTGGGGCAGCAATGAGCCTGTCCTACGTGAAGAGCAAAAGAAGGCCAGAGGGGTAAACAGAGGTGAACATGAAGGAAGTGTAGCCAGGGGACAGTGAGGGTCTAGATCCTGTTGGGCTTCTATGGGCCTTGGGAAAGAATTTAGCTTTTATTCCAAATGTGAAGAGGAAGTCTTGGATGGTAATAAGAGAGAGACATAAACTAATGTGTATTCTTAAAAGCTCATTCAGAATATATGGGGAAAATGGATTTTTGGAGGTGGGATGATAAATATAAGAAGAGTAATTGGGAAGTGACTATTGGCTTTGATAAGTGATAATAGCAGAGAGATGTAGAATATACTATGACGTAGAACCACCATGACTTGCAGATGAAGTAGGCAGAGGATAAGGGAGCAAAGAAGGATTTGGGTTTGACTATTGTGGTGTGTTTAGTGAGACAGGAAGACCAGAGGAAGAACAGGTTGGGAATGAACAAAGAGGACTTCTGTTTGAAGGTGTTCCGTGTGAGATGCCTATTAGGTATCCCAGAGTGGTGTGCAAAGTAGAGGTGGTTGGCATTTCCTGCTTCTGGTTTGAAGATTTTTTTTCAGAATAAATAATTTAAATTTTGTATTTATTTGCAGTACTAGGGGATTGAACCCAGGGCTTCAACCATACTTTGCAGGCAGTCTACCACTGAGCTGCACTCCCACCCCATTTTTTTACTTTTTATTTTAAGATAGGGTCTTGCTAAATTATGCAGGCTGCCTCTGACCTCGAACTTTTGATCCTCCTGCCTCACCTTCTGAGTTGCTAGGATTACAGGCACAACACTGTGCCTGGAATGGAGAAAATTTTAGAAAGCAAATACATTAAGAGAAATAAAAACACACCCATCTTGAAATTAGAATTGTACCTTCATTTATTAATGCTTTTGTCAATTGCCTCATTTGGGAAACCAAAACTGCAGCGTCCTTTTTAACATTTGCTGTCAACTCAATATAGACAGTCTTTATCAGAGGAGCATTTTCAAAGTGTGCATCCCAAGAACATCCTAAACAAATTCGCAGTGTATTCTGAAGTTACACTGCATTTCTTCCCAATTCTATCACTTTCTGACTTTGTGCCTGTGATTCTTCATGTCTGTTTCCATGTGTGTAAAATGGAGATAATATTGATCTCGTGGGTTAGATTTCATCAGGGGCCATTTACAGTCTTATGTGGAAATTGTGTGGAGGGAGACATGAGAGCAGCAAAGGTTACATTGTCTATGGCTCCTAATGGTGACCTAGACCTGAGCTGGGCTGGCCCAAGAGAAGCTCAGTTCAGCACTGTAGAGAGAACTAAGCCCTTTCCATGGCTCCTCCACTTGAAGACAGGGAGGCCTGGCTGGCAGCCTGGAGTGGATGGTCATTTAGTAGAATCAGAGGAGGGTGTAGAGCTGATCTGAGTCTCAGCCTTGGGCTATGAAGACCTGCTTCTTGAATGAGACACGTGTTTGTTGTTCATAATGATGCCTCCGATGCAGTGGCTCCCCAGCTTAAGTGTGTGTCAGAATCCTCTGGATAACAATGTATGCTTACTAAAGCATGGACTGCTGGGCCCTTTCCCCAGAATTTTGAATTCAGTTGTTGTTGTTAGGTGCCGTCAAGTCGGTATCCAACTCATAGCGACCCTCACAGGGTTTTCAATGGCTGACTGTTTCGGGATTGCCTTGGGAGTGGATTGCCAGGCCCGTCTCCCATTTTTGCGGTGCTGGGAATTGAACTCAGGACCTCAGAGACTGCAGGGCAGCGCTCTACCAACTGAGCTAAATCCCAGCCCTTTGAATTCAGTAGGTATTGTTAGAATGCAAATTCTTGGATTAACTAACTTTCCAGGTGATGCTGATGCTTCAAGAACCAACTTAGAGAATCATTACCCTACTGCACCCTAGAGACTTTAAAGTAGGTATGACAGACCTCAGTCTATACCTGTCAGATGCAGGAATTATCTATATTGGCACCACTGTTGACCATGACTACAACATCCTCAAACTATGGGGAAAACTTACCTCTAAATACCATGCCTTTCAGCTCCATAAAGAAAAATTAGAATCCTGGCTTTTAATATCTATTGGATCAGAAGCATAGTTAACATGAAGAACATAGAAAAGACTAAAATTGCCTTAAAAAAGCACCTCTCCCTATATTATACACTAATTAAAAGATTGGCCTCCCCAGCTGGGAGCCCTGTATTCTCTATAGATTGCATCAAACCATAAATATAGGATCCAAGCTGCTTGACCTGAATTACTATGATTTCTGTGCTGCCTCTAAAATGGTATCCTTTCTCATGGAGATTGTGAGGGATACCTTCAGAATTTCATTTGGTGATTTTAACTGTACTTTAGGCAGTCAAATGTGGCTTAGAGGAAATAAAAATAGTCTTGGAATCTCTTTTAGGCTTAGCCCATAAAGACAATTTTATTTCTAGAGCCAGATGTGATGGCACATGCCTGTAATCCCAGCACTGGGGAGGCTAAGGCAGGAGGATTGCAAATTCAAGGCCTGCCTTGGGCTATCTAAGGAGACTCTGTCTTAAATAAAATTAAAAAAAAATATGACTATTTCATTTCTATTCCACAGACAACTATTCCACAGACAACAGACAGAATAGAGTACTTTTGTTCTTTGGTGTATTCTGAATTATGTCCTTTTTTCTCCTGTCTTAGATTGTTTGAGCTGTTATTGACAAAAATACCCTAGGCTGGGTGACTTATGAACAACAGCAATTTATTTCTCACAGTTCTGGAAACAGGCAGTCAAGATCAGTTAGGATTAAGGTCCTAGTGTGGTTGGATTCTGGTGAGTGCTCAATTCTGGGTTGCAGACTGCCAACTTCTTGTATTTTTATAGGGAGGAGGACCCTATTAATCCCATCCATGAGTGCATGATCTCATCTAATCTTAATTACTTCCCAAAGGCCTCACTTCCTAATATTATTACATTGGTGAGTAGTGTTTCAAAAACATGAATTCTGGGGTACATAAACATTCAGTCCATAACATTGTCTTCCTATTTTCCAAAGGAAGATCCTTGTGAAAATTCGTTTCATTTTTGCCCTCTGGTTCTTGGCCTTCTCAGAGGCTCTATTGTGCTCCTTGGAGGGTTTCCGTGGTGTATGATTGGCATGTAAATTTTCTCTTTATGCCCCAATCTCATTCACTTCCACCCTCCCCCTCAGACATCCCTACTGCTGTTTTCGCTCTGCTTTCAGGAATTTGTGGCTGTGTTACTCAGATCAAGCTAAGTTCTACTGCAATAACAAATGACCTTGAAATTTTAATGGTTTTTGACAAAAGTTGTTTTCTCATTTATGTTAATATTTGGTTCATAATAGTAGGTCAGCCTCAAATCTGTTCCATTATACCCATTATATAGCCATTATCAGTATCGTTGAGCCCCACAAATGACTTGAAGCCATCTTTCATTGAAAGATGGAGAAGAAGAAGAACTGAAACAGGGAGGAAAAAGAAATTCCTCTCCTTTTAAGAACCTTAAACCAAGACACTTCCACAGATATTAACAAAACTATTCTTCTGTGGAAGAGTTCATGTGTCCTGCTTGGCATAGATTGACATTACCAATTATGTTGTTGTTAGGTGCCGTCGAGTCGGTATCCGACTCATAGCGACCCTCTGTACAACAGGGGAAACACTATTGTCAGGGCTTCTCTGCTGTTCATAGGGTTTTCAATGGCAGATTGATTTTTGGGAGGGGGTTGCCAGGTCCTTCTCCCAAGCCTACAGCTTCTGGTGTTCCCAGGTGGTCTCCCATCCAGGTACTAACCAGGCTCGACCCTGCTTAGCTTCTGAGATCTGACGGGATCGGATGCCACCAATTATAGGTGGTCATTTTAGTCATTGGCCATGTTCATTATGATTGTACATAGATTTGAGGGGTACTCTACGAACATTTAATTCCTTTGTGTCCAGACAGTACAAAGGCTGTAAGATTGTCTTAAGAGTTAGTGAGAAGATGCATATGGCTGTGACGGAAACAAAAGTGGAGAGAAGAAACATTTTCAATGCAGAGGAAATGATGAGAGCTGCACGTGTATAAGGGATAAATTACTTCACAGAAGGAACAGTTCTAGGGGACAAAGAGAATCAGGCAGCAATTGAAGAGCTGGGCTTTTGCAATCAGGAGCAATCAGCAAAAGATGAGGCAAAGTGATTAGCAAAATAGAGAGCCTGGCCCGTGGAGTTAGATGATCAGAATCAACACAGATGTCCTTTGGCCTGTGTTAATTCAGGAAGAGGCCAGGAGTTTGTCTGTGAACTGAAAGGCTAAATATGTTTGTGGTAGACCAAGGCCAGGCCTGCCTACAAAATGGGAAAGGAAAACTCCTCCACCCTGCTGCCCAGGTGCAGATAAGGAGTGACTGCCCCAGGCTGGGTACTCCAAGCATTTCAAGGTCTGGATTCGGGATGTTAGCTTGAATGAAGCTGCTTGCTTAGTGACCAAATTTTTGCCTTATATGGTAGTTTTATCTGGTTGCTAATCTGGCTGGAAGTTTCAAAGAAAGTGAGCCCACATTTCTGGGCTCCCCTGACCTCCCAGATATCTCACTCTCTTCAGTCTGCCAAGACCATCAAATTTATGGTGTCTTTATGGAAAACAAAGGCGGCAATGGACAGCTGAATCTGCCGTAACTCGCGTCTCTCTTTTGCACTGCTTCCATGTGGCCTTGGAAGTAAATCAAAGAATCTTTGAACTGAACTCAAAAGGTTACTCTTGCCCATTCTCTTACCTGGACCTGACACTGTGGTCTGACTGAATAAGGTGAACATGCTGCCGGCAAAGGGCTTGTTAAAAGCTACGAGGGGTCCATTAGTTCAAGGCTTGGCCCTTCTAAACTGTCAAATGAGTAGTAAGTGTAGTTATCACATCTGCTAAGGTCAAGGGATCATTACTTCAATAGGTATTCTTTCTTTTCTCTTTTCTTTTTTTTTTTTCTTTTTCTTTTCTTTCTGTTTTTTTTTTTTTTCCTGTGGTATGAGGGGGCCTCACACATGCTTTGGAAGTGCTCTACCTCTGACCTGAGCTGTACCCTCAGCCCCCTTTCCATTTTTTATTTTGAGATAAAGTCTCATCTCACTAAATTACAAAGACTGCCTTTGGCTTCGAACTTGCGACCCTCCTGCCTCCATCTCCCAAATTGCTGGGATTACAAGCATGAGCCACTACCCTTGGTTTCAACAGATTTTCAATGATATATTTTGATGGAGAAAATGCCCAACGGTACACACATATCAGTAGAGAGGGGACAGATACATCTGATCTAAAAGTTTTAAAAAACCGTCTCTTGGGTGGTAGAAACGCATTAATTTATTATAAGCTTAAACTCCTCTTAGTTACATAATACAGTGGCAGTGGGGCCCATATCTCACATGCTTGGTCTTTCCCTTTCCCTCTGAGAGTCTCTCCCCAAGTACCTTTATGAACCCCCAGGACTCCTTACAACACAGTATGGACTACCCCACCCTATGCAATGTTGTTGTTAGGTGCCTTCAAGTTGGTTTGACTCATAGTGATCCTCATAGGGTTCTCAATGGCTGAATGTTTGGGGATTGCTTCAGAAGTAGATTGCCATGTCCTTCTCCCATGTATGCAATGTTAATTATAATCCAATCTGAGACACTTTTGAGTATGAAAGGGAGCATTATTAATAATTACTGTAGATAATAAGGAGTGTCCTGGGTAAACTGGGGTGATAATTGCCTTTATAGGTGTGATCATCCAAGTATTTGCCTGTTCAAGGCTCCTTCCAAAGGGATCATGTTCTGTCCAGAGCCCTTGCTAGGGAGGTAGCCCCAGGCTCATCAAGCTATCCCTGGACCACCAGAGTGGACTCTATTTGAGCATGTGACCCACAGCTGGTAATAACCCTGGGCTAGTGTCTCTGGGAGACCCTGAGGAGGTAGGACTTGACATGACATGCCTGGCTAAGCAGATATTCATATTCATTCTCTCTCTCTCTCTCTCTCTCTCTCTCCCCCTTGCCCTCTCTCCCTCTCTCCCTCTCTCCCTCTCTCCCTCTGTGTGTGTGTGTGTGTGTGTGTGTGTGTGTGTGTCTGTGTCTGTGTCTGTCTGTCTCTGTCTCTCTCTCTCCTGGCAGTACTGGGGTTGAACACAGGGCCTTGAGTATGCTAGGCAAGCACTCCACCACTGAGCCACACCCTCAGCCCCTTTTTTAGTTTTTATTTTTAGACAGGGTCTCACTAAATTACATGGGCTGACTCTGCTCTTGAATTTGAGAGCCTTCTGCCTCAGCCTCCTGAGTTGCTGGGATTATAGGCCTGCATCCCAGTGTCCGGCCGGATTCTCTCTTTGATGAATCCAAAGTACTGAACAAAAGAAGGCAAGAGAGTTGTGGTTCTAATTTTTCTGCTTCCACTCTTTTCACATGTGAAACACAGCCCCCATTGTCAGTGTCATCTGTCATTACACCCTTAATTCTCAACCACTAGAGAGTGGAGAGCGGAAGTGGCAACATACAAATCTGCAGCAATGTCGACCGAAAGTACCAATGTACTGTAAGTTGCATTCATAAACTGCTTTTATTGAAAAGTATTGCAGACCCCTAAGAAGCATCTGAAGGTCTGCAGCCCTTGTACTAAACCCTCAGGCAGTTTGGATCCAGAGGCTGCCACTGATATGCCAAAGACCACAAACAATTCCTTCCAGCAGTGGCAGAAAACTTCCTGAAAACACTCTGCAATACCTGAACTGAAAGACTGCTTGATTATACATATCTCTTGTTCCCGACCCCAACTTTTCCTCTATTTAAATGTGAAACTCATGTAGTTCCTTGAAGACAGACTTGGGGGTCACCTCTTCCTCTTCCCAATGTGCACATTGATTAAATCTCCTTTCTCTGCTTTTAATTGTTGTTAGGTGCCGTCGAACCTTGTTGGACTCATAGTGACCCCTATAGGGATATCAATGGCTGATTGTTTCAGGATTGCTTCAGGAGTGGACTGCCACATTCTTCTCCCATTTCTGCTGTGATAGAGATCGAACCCAGGTACTCAGAAAGTGCAGAGCAGCACACTACCAACTGAGCTAAACCCTAGCTCCTGCTTTTAATTGTCTCTTTAATTACCATATTGGGGACAGGGTTGTTGTTGTTGTTAGGTGCTGTTGAGTCAGTATCTGACTCATAGCGACCCTCATAGGGTTTTCAATGGCTGACTGTTTCAGGATTGCCTTGGGAGTGGATGGCCAGGTCCTTCTCCCATTTTTTGCGGTGTTGGGAATTGAACTCAGAGATTGCAGCGCAGTGCTCTACCAACTGAGCTAAATCCCAGCCGGGGACAGGGCAGCTGAGTATAAAACTGGGAATTGGAGTTTCACCCCAAAAAGCCAGTAACAGTCACGTATTGATGGAGTAATTCAAGTGTAGAAATTCATTCTATAGATAAACTTGCATACTTGTAAGATGACCTATGTAGCGGTGTGTTGGCTAACTTTCCTGGAGAGACACAAAAGGAACATCTATTCACCGCAAGTAGAGAGGGTACAGACCAGAGAAAGGATTCTGTCAAGTCTCACTTTGTGAACCAATGAGACCATTAGAGATATTTACAGGAGCATGGGTGATTCCTGATATCCTTGCAAGCAGGTCACCACTGGGGACATCTTGATCCCACTCAAGGAGTCCCACTCCCAGACCATTGTTTGGAATCTCAGGGCCAGAGGGGTCTTGGGAGGCTCTCATGAGGCTCTCATCTGGTGAGCCCTTGTGACTGTCCTCTCCCTTTACAAGGGAATGTTAATTGGTCCTCTACCATTATAGATCCAACTATCAGCTGTGTAGCTAACTTAATTTCATTGCCATGAGTGTGGGCCAAGGTCTTCTGTAGGTCACCACAGGTGCTCTGCTTCAGAGTGGTGATGGTGTCATGTCCAACACAGAGGAAACAGCCACACTACAAGGTTATCAATTGCAGTAATGTTTTACTAATGAAACATTGGGGGGAAAAAAACAGAAAAGGAAAGATAGAAGAAAGAAAGAAAAAGAAAAAAGAAAAAAAAAGAAAAGAAAACCCTTAGATATTAACAGGAAACTAAATAAATTATGGTAGGCCCATGAAATGTAAAAAAAAAAAAAAAAAAAAAAAAAAGAGTGTAAGTGGCATGACCTTCAAGACATAGTAAAGGAAAAAGTCCAGTACCACAGAGTATGTACAGTATATTACATTTGGGCTAAAGATGGGGCAGAGGAACTGTGTTAGTGAATGTATGTTTTTGCCTCTATGTGCCTAAAACATTTCTGGAAGCATAGTAAATGTTGCCTCCGGGGAGGGAAATTGGATGTTTGGGACACTGAATCAGAGTTTTCCCCATACAACCTTTTATCCTTGCTGAATTTTGAACCATGTGAATTTATGACTTATTTTGGAAATAAGTAAATAAATTAAAGACATGAAATAAATGACAGCTCTTAGGAAATATTTAAAATAATTTGATTTAGAAATAATAATTTTGACAGGGCCACCAAGATCCCTTTGGGCAGAGTGGACTCAAGCTGGAGGGAGTTATAAGACTGAGTTCATGCTATGTTCTAAATGTGTATGTCTCCACCAAACTCACAGGTTGAAATCCTAATGCCTAAGGACATGGTGTTAGGAGTGGGGCTTTGGGGAGGGTAATTAGGTCAGGAGGGATTAGTGTTCTTATAAAAGAGTCCCCCCACCCCTCTGGAGAGCTTCCCTTCTCCTTCCCTCATGTGAGAAAGGAGCAAGAAGTTGCTGTCTGAATAGGGACCTGGGCCCTCACCAGACAGAATCTGCCAGAAGCTTGATATTGGGCTTCCTAACCTCCAGAACTGTGAAAAATAAATTTCTGTTGCTTATAAGCTCCCTAGCTTATGGTGCTTTCTCAAGCCACCCAGTGCAATGGGCAAATGGTAAAGTCCTGGCTGTTCAGCAAACATATGAGGCACTATAGGGGTTTCAGTCATTAATAACTAATAGTAATTAATAATAATTAATAACCCACATTGCACAACAATGTGGATACACTTAACACTTCTGAACAGCACACATAAGAGGCTAAAATTTATACTGTGTCTTTCAAAAATTAATTATGGTATTTACCTAGGGTTTTTGTTTTGTTTTGTTTCTGGCAGTGCTGAGAATCGAACCTATGGCTTTGCATATGCTAGGCAAAGTGGTCTGCCACGAGTTACACCCCCAGCCCAACCGCAATATCTTTAAAAAGTAATAAAATGAAACAACAACAACAAAAAAAACCAACTTGCAATCCACTTAGAGCTTGAATATGACCCAGTGTTTTACGTATACAAAATGCTTAACAAATGTTTGATGGATGGAATGGAAAAGGGCCAGCAGAAGAAACAATGAAAAAAATAAATACAAAGTGGAGTGAAATCATTGACATATATGTGTGTGTGTGTATGTATGTATATGTGTATGTATATGTGTATGTGTGTGTGTGTGTATATATATATATATATATATATATATATATATATATATATGCCTGCAGCCATAGCCCTGTGGCGTCCGACCCCATCAGATCTTGGAAGCTAAGCAGGATCGGGCCTGGTTAGTACTTGGATGGGAGACCGCCTGGGAACAGCAGGTGCTGTAGGCTTGGGAGAAGGACATGGCAACCCCCTCCCAAAAATCAATCTGCCATTGAAAAACCCTATGAACAGCAGAGAAGCACTGACAATAGTGTTTCCCCTGATGTACAGAGGGTCGCTATGAGTTGGATACCGACTTGACGGCACCTAACAACAACAAATATATATATATATATATATATATATATATATATATATATGCTCTGTGACAGGAAGGAAGAAAATGAAAGCTTCTGGATTCTACAGTCCTGGGTTCCATTCCTGGCTTCACTCTTTTTCTGGCTCAGAGACTTCATTTCTCTTTGCATATTTGTACATGGGAGTTGATGAAACCCACTGTTCAGAGCTGCTCTCCGTTGTAAATGAAATAACTCAGGTAAAGCACTTAGTCAAATGCTGGGCACATGGTGCCTGCTTTACATGTGTTAGTCCCCCAGTAACATTTAGAAAGAACTTTGAAAAAGGTCTAGAAAAAATCTAAGGAAAGATATTTCAGTTAGAAAAAAAATATTATGAGCCACTGAGTCAAAGAAGAGAAGTCTCATGATTTACCAGAATTTTCATGAAAACTATTTGGCGTAATCATTTTAGTAACATTTTAATGTGGCTAAGGGACAGTGTTGTTGTTTGTTGTTAGCTGAGTCAGGTCCGACTCATAGCAACCCTAGGTACAACAGAACAAAACACTCCCTGACACTGTGTCATGTCTGGCACTATGTCAGTGCTTTCCTGCTATTCGTAGGGTTTTCAATGGCTGATTGTTTCAGGATGGTTTTGAGAATGGGCTGCCAGGTTTTTCACCCATTTTTGTAGTGCTGGGGATTGAACCCAGGGCCTCAGAGAGCTTAGAGCAGCACTCTACCAAGTGAGCTAAATCCCAGTCCCCAAGTGACAGTGTAAGCCTGCAGTCATACCACTGTGGCATCTGATCTCATCAGATCTCAGAAGTTAAGCAGGGTTGGGCCTGGTTAATCCTTGGATGGGAGATCACCTGGGAATATGGGGTGCAATAGGCTTGGGAGAAGGACCTGGCAGCCCACTCCTGAAAACCCTATGAATAGCAGAGAAACACTGACAACTGTTGTACATAGAGTTGCTATGAGTTGGCCTCCACTCAACAGCACCTAAGATGTGACAGTGTAGGTGCCTGGTTTTCTTTTTGTTCTTGCTTATTTTTTCCTTTTCAACTTCTTATATTTTACCTTTAATTATTCTCTTCTTCCTCTCCCACCCCTCCTTTTTTTTTTTTCTTTTTTTTTTTTTTTGTAGAGGAGGGATCAAACCAAAGACCTGGTGCATGCTAGACAAGTGTTCTACCATTGAGCTACATCCCCAGTCTGTTTGCGTGTTTGTTTGTTTATTTAAGTGTTGAAAGATAAATTCTCTTCTGAGGGCCATCATTATTTTCCAAGGTGGTCTTTAAAATGTGTGTCAGTTAAAAACTCAACTTTTCTGAGTTTCAGCAGTTTCATAGGAGGCAGAGGCTAGAAGGAACATGAATTCAGTATTTTGTGTGTGTGTGGTACTGGGGCTTGAATCCTGGGCCTCACACATGCTTTTGCAAGTGCTCTACCACTGAGCTGCACCCTCACCCCATTTTGTACTTTTATTTTGAGTCAGGATCTGCTAAGTTACACAAGCTGCCTCTGGCCTTGAACTTGTGATCTTCCTGTCTTTTCTCTGGAGTTGTAGGGATTACAGGTATTAGCCACTGCACCCAGCTAATGATTTCAAATTTAATGAAGAAAGGCCTAGACTTAGTGGAATCAAAATTTGAGCCCAAGCATGTTTTAAAGGCCATAGTCTTACCTGTGTATTAGTTTCCTTGCCAAAGCTCTGTTATTTTCTCCAGATTTCCATCTTTAGCTCATAGTAATGGTTGCAGTCTTTTGTTCTGGTAGCAGTAGTCATATTAGAAGAAAAGAGTGATTGGGAAGGGTCATCTATAAACAACAGAAAATTACAATAGTATTTGTTGGTTTTTAGAGAGGAATTTTATTTAACAGATACCAAAGCTGTTTGATAGCCTATGAAAGCACATGGAAGATGTGGGTTTGCTTTTGGTTCTAACAGATTCTCAAGATGAATACTGAATCTTTTTAAAATTGTTTTGTTCTTCATGCCCCAGGTCATGTGATTGACCACTTTTCGTTATTGCTTTTGTTTAAACCCACTTATGTAGTAAACAGGGCTGGAGTTTAGCTCAGTTGGTAAAGTGTTGGTCTGCGTGCTCTACAGCCCTGGGTTGAATCCCCAGCACTGCAAAAATGGGAGAAGGACCTTGCAGCCCACTTGTGAAACAATTAGCCATCGAAAACCCTATGAATAGCAGAGAAGCACTAATCACGCTGGGCATGGCATTGTTGGGGAGTGTTTCATTCTGTTGTAAGTAGGTTCGTGCTATGAATTGGACCCAAGTTCATGGCACCTAACAATATGTAGTGAACAGAATTATCACCATGCAGAAAAACATTGGGAGTCTATCCTCCACACTTAGGATAAAAATGTTTTGTTTTGAGGTTTTAATAATTGTTGTACATATTGTATTCATTTGTTTCCTAATGACTTAAAGTAATTGTCAAGAATCCTGCAGGATTTTAGGATTATGGCCTACTTTAAGTGCTGATATGTATTCTTTAATATTTTAAGTGTGGTTTGGAAGGCTCAATAGTTTTTTAAATTGAATCAGAATACAATTATAATTGTGACAATTTCTTGGGGAGAGGGTTCTTTGCTTAGTAGAAATGGTTCAAATATGATAGTATACAATTGTTCATTATTGTTCCTTTTTAAATAAATGCTTCTCTTGGCCTATGATGTTCTGGTATAACTTTACCATTGCTGTCTACACACACACACACACAAACACACGAGTGTGCTCACTCACGTGTACAGTATCACTATTACCTACTCCTACTGCCAATCAACTACAGATATTTCTAAGATAAAAATTTTTCCTGGAGGAAAAGAAGACTTAAATGTGGAAAGAGGAAAGAATATATCATAGGGGCTTTGCTAGAATTATAAAATATTCGTTGTGGAAATGGTTTTAGAGGACATTTGTCCAAAGATTTCATTTTATAGGTAAGGAAACTGAGACCCAGAGAGATCAAGTTACATAGCCAAGGTCACACAGGTGGGTGGATGCAGAGGCAAACTTGGATTCTATTTCTCTTGATTCGCACACTGAGATACCATTAAATTCACCAGAGGGAGAAAGCCTTAAAACAATTTATGGAAAAATTGTCACTTTGAGAAGATGTTCTCTTGCCCCTGGCTACCTTCTGCTCCTTCCTCAGTTTTCATATCAGTACCTTTGGTTGAAACTTACAGCATAGACTTTCTGTGCCTATTACCTGCATTAAACCCTTCTTTCATCCTTCCTCAAATCCACTTCAGTGTCATGATTATTTCTTGTTGTTGTTCGGTGCTGTCGAGTCGGTATCCGACTCAGCGACCCTATGTACAACAGGTGAAACACTATTGTCAGTGCTTCTCTGCTCTTCATAGGGTTTTCAACGGTGGGTTGATTTTTGGGAGTGGGTTGCCGGGTCCGTCTCCCAAGCCTACAACACCTGGTATTCCCAGGCAGTCTCCCGTCCAAGTACTAACCAGGCACGACCCTGCTTAGCTTCTGAGATCTGATGGGATTGGATGCCACACGGCTATGGCATCTAGTGGGAAAGTAACATACTGAAAATTCAAAGTAGGTTACTGAATGAGAGATTGCTTAATGCAAAAGACTAATGATAGGAACATAAGTAGCAATGGAAGATAGGTTTTTAAAAAAATAGGTAATGTTAGCAGGGAGAGGGGAGATCTCAGTTGGTAGAATAATTCTCAGCCTTTAAACAGTAACCATCTAGGCTACTAACTCCTCAACAACCTGTGTATGAAGTCAATCTTAAAATCGATAGTAAAAGTGAGAACTATTATTATAGGACTGCCCTTTCAACCTGTAAAAACAAGTAGCATTTTTGTAGTTTTTTACGGTCTTTGGGTCATAAACAACCTTGTCAAGGCAATCTGTTACTGTTTAGAGGGGAAAAAAAGAGGTTCAAAATTACAGAGACTTATTTGGAGTAGGGGCTGGGATTTAGCTCAGTTAGTAGAGTGCTGCGCTGCAGTCTCTGAGGTCCCGAGTTCAATTCCCAGCACCGCAAAAATGGGAGAAGGACCTGGCAATCCACTCCCAAGGCAATCCTGAAACAGTCAGCCATTGAAAACCCTCTGAGGGTCGCTATGGGTCGGATATTGACTCAACAGCACCTAACAACAACAACAACATTTGGGGTAGACCCCCATGTGTCTGCCAGCTTGACTTGCTGTGGAGGCTTACGTGTTGCTGAGAGCTATGCCACAGGTATCTCAGATACCAACAGGGCCGCCCATGGTGGACAGGTTTCAGCTGAGCTTCCATACTAAGAGAGACTAGGGAGAAGGATCTGGCATCCCACTCCCAAAACAATTAGCCATTGAAAATCCTATGAATAACAGAGAAGCAGAGAAGCTGGAAAATGAGCCTCCAGGTTGGAAGGCATTCAAAAGACAGCCTGGGAAGAGTTATGTCTTCAAAACAGAGTTGACCTTAATGATGGGAATGCAGTAAAGCCTCTGGGACCTCTTTTTGCTGATGTGGCATGACTCAAAATGAGAAGAAACACAGTGGCTGTAACAATAGGCTCAAACACAAAAACATCGTGTGCATGGCACAGTGTAGTGTAGTGTTTCGTTCTGTTGTACTTAGGGTCAATATGAGTCATACCACTCTCAATGGCACCTAACAACAACAACAGCAACAACATTTATAGTAGATTGAAATCTAGGTTTTCTAATTCTATAAATCCCACGTATTTTTCACTTCAGTACTTTGTCTTCCAAAAAGCCCAAGAGCTGAACATCATAGTTTTAGAAATTGTGGGAACTGGGCCAACGCTGTTAAGAAGGTTATGTTGCTATTAGTTTAAGAGAAGATTTCCTAGGGGCTGTGGCATGTGAAGTCAGAATAGGAAGTACAAGCAAGCACACTGGATAGAACTCAACTGGTTTTAGATGGCTCAAACATGAAAATATACAATTGCTTCTTTTATTTTTATAAAATGTTTCCCTCTTACACACATACAACAGATTCGATTGATGAGAGAGCTGATATGTGTGAGAAAGTAGGCTTCCTGGTTTTAACTCCCAGAATGAAACTTATCCATCCAATCACAAGACCTGAAGACACCTCCTTCTACCCCCATGCTCCAGAGGGCCTGGAAGAGCCAAGCACAGCAAATGTTCTCTTCTGACAGCCCAGTCTTACTCCCTATACTCCTACCCCAAGAAGGAGAGAGAAGGGAAGGGGCTGGATTAATCATGCTGTTCTTTCTAAACACAGATAACTCATTTCTCCCTTCGGCAGAGAAAATGAAACAGTAGAGAGGAGCCAGGAGACCTCAGGAGTGGGAAGGCTTGTCCCACCTTACTTTAAATTAGTAAAGATTATATGACTTGATGTAGATGAGACACTTAGGGGCTGGTATAGAGTCAGAATTTGATTAATGGAAGCTTTTAAAATTAGAAACCTACAGACTCCTTTCTGGTTCCAGTTCCTCCACTAATGTGTGATTCAGAGCAAGAGACCACATCTGTCTTGTTCATTGCTGAATCTTGAGACCATGACTAGGACTAGTGCTTTATATGGTACCTGCAATGTAACAACAACAATAAGCTTGTCGAACATATTAATTACTTTCTCTCGATTTGCTTTTTCATCCAGAAAATAAGCAGTTTGATCTGGATGACATTAAAGTTTCTTCCATGTTCTAATGATCTAGTTCTACAACAGAGAGACTCAGCAAGTCTTATACACCTGTGCAGTTATTGTGGTTTTTAAAAAATGACAAAAGGATTTGATGCTAGCATTGGCACTTAGTGTTGAATTCCAATATTCAGAAAGGATAATCCACTTAAAACAGCAAAATGTGCATAATTCTCCAATAATGTTAGGGTTATTTCATTTTTCCCTACTTCAAATATGCTAGTCAACTTTAGTAACAGTGTTAGTATTTTCTTCCATTCTTTAAATGTTTTTAAACTTTCATTTTGGACTGATAAAAAGTTTACCTCCATGAGCTAAGTACCCACAACTATGCTACTGTAAGGTATCTTCCCTTTAAAAGTTTAAAATTTTTATTGAACAAATTCAGTGCTGGCATGAATTCACATAATTGTTTTAGAAAATAAACTTTCTCACCCACAACTGGAGAATGCGTTTGCTTTGAGTCAAAAACAAAAACATTCCCCAATTGTTACCATATCAGAGGTGAGAGAAAGGGGTTAGATGGTAAAGTAGCCAGGATAGAAAGCTAATAGATTGCCTAGCCTAGTCCTCAACACTGTAGAGGTGCCTTTGCATCTTATTATTTTATGAAGAATTTGGGAGCCGGGCATGGTGGTGCATGCCTTTAATCCCAGTGATTCAGGAGGGAGAGGCAGGAGGATTGCAAGTTCGAGACCAGAGGCAGTCTGTGTAATTTAGTGGGACCCTGTCTCTCAAAAAGTTAAAAAAAGAAAGGCTGGGGGGTGCAGCTCAGTGGTACAGCACTTGCAAAGCATACAAATGTGAGGCCCTGGGTTCAACCCCCAGTACCACACACACACACAAAAAAGAATTTAGTACCTATAATCACAGGCCCCATAGTTCCTGATACTGCTAGAAAGCTAACATGTTCCAGAAGAGAGCATGTACAAAATATAGAATTTAGAATTTCTTCATTAGAAATCATAAAATTTGTACTTACATGTGCCAATAAAGGCAAAAACAAAAAACAAACAAACAAACAAAAAACAAAAAAACAAAGCCTCAAAAGGCACAACGAAAAATACTGCACTATGAATGAATTCAGCGATCCAGAAAGAAAGTTTTAAGATTTGGGTGTCTTTCATGCCCTGCTATTTCACTTTGGAATCTAAAAAACTATCTACTTTGTGTTTGACTTATTTTCCTGCTAGACAGGAACTGGAATTTGAACTTTGCTCTCCAAAAGCCAAAGGCCAACTAATTTAGAAGGAGACCTCAAAATCAGTGATGGTTTCTTCTAGTTTCATTAGTTCTGTCTGAAGTGATTAAAGGATTTGATTCCCAGATAACCACAATCCCAATTGCTATTTTTACAAATCCCATTAATTTCTATGCTGAGATCTGATCAGCTGTGGCATTCCTAAGGCAAGTCTGGATTCATGCAGCATTCCTCCCTTGAGCGCCTTTTCAAGTTTCCAACAGGATCCTGGGGTAAGGAGTGATGATACCTTTATTGTAGTAGCCCCAAGGTGTGGAAGTTGTTTCCTGTGGCCTAGACACAGCCCAACCCCTGCACTTGTTGAAACATCTGCAAATACTTTGCTCATTTCAGAGACATCTGACCACAGCTAGGCTCCCATCTGGATTGCTTCCTTTTTCCTTATTACTCACGGTAAAGCAGCAATAATCTGGGAAGGCACTTATCAAGTCAGAAGCAGGAAGGGCCTGGGGACTAGGGTTGTTGAAGGTTACTTCTGATGAGTTTTCTTTCACATTCACACACACATACACACACACACGCACACACATATATATTTTTCATTCATTTACTTTTGCAGTGCTTGGGGGTTGAACCCGGGGCCTCACACAGACTTTGGACATGCTCCACCACTGAAATGCACACCAAGCCCATTTGTATCTTTGATCTTGAGAGAGGGTCTTGCTAAATTCCCCAGGCTGCCTCTGGCCTTGAACCTGCATCCTCTTGCCTCTGGGATTCATTTAAACCATTATCCCTTATTGGGTGGCACATGCAATGTAAATATCAGTAAGCAGCAGTCTCTGTTCCTCACACTAGGAGCAATCTATTGCATGCTAAATTTGTCCTAAGATGAGGAACTATATTTCTCTATTATAGTCATACATCATATTCACCAAGCATCTTCTCAGTGTAAAGTTCCCCAATTGCTTTTTCTTATTCTTAGTAGGTATAGGACTTATGAAATATTTTACTTAAACTCTTTGTTTCCCTACTTTGAAACTACATAAAATTGAAAGCAACATTCTGTAAAGGCTTTTGTAAGTAATAACAATTAATTTAAAAATTCCATAGGAATATTTACTTGATAAGTAAAATGGCAAATTGTATAGTGCAAAGAATCAGATTCCTTCATATGTTTCTTTTGCTTTCGGTCTCAGTGTTAAGTTATAAAACCAACTGCTTAATTATTGTTCAGTTGGGTTATCTTTATGCTCTTAGATGAAATTAAGTCCAAGTTTGTTTTATATATTTATATTATGCACACATTTGCACATTTTAATAAGTTACATTTAAACTTTCATTTTATGATAATCAAATCATACAAAGATCTAACTCTGTCCCTGCAGTTGTTAAGCAATAATTATACCTTCAAAGCACTAGAAGATTTAAGGTGTATATAGGGTGTGGCCCATCCACCAGGATTTCAAAACCTCATGGTTCTTCAGGTCCTGTTGGGGCTCATCTATCTGCACGTCTCCCCTGCAGAAGTTTGGACTAATCAGGTCACTATGTCCTGACACAACAGTCTCTACTACCCTTTGTTTGTACCATGATGTCATGTCAACAGACTACAGAGAAGTTAGCAACGGAAAAAGGAAAAGGCTTTAAACTCAAGGCTGTCCTTAGGGTTCAACAGGACACATATCCTGTATCAAATCATCTGATATATCCTATGAACAAGCTCAGCCGAAAGGTTGAGCCACACTGTGTGAGCAGATCATGTTTCCCAGGTGCAATGTAAGACTGACACAATCTGTTGTGAGCTGGCGGTTCCAGTTTGTTAAAACTGAAGAGGCAGGTTGCTGCTCTACCATTGCTTTCTTTTTGCTGTAGAACATTTCACCCAGTACCATCATGCCTTGGTGAGTCTTAATTTACCTAGTAATGAATTAGACATGTAGGAAGGTGATGAGGGTTCACTTCTTCAGCTTTGTGTCTTCCCCATTTCCCAACTCCCCATCTTGAGACTCATGACAGAGCAATATTATTAAATACCTAGGAGAATATACGTCAGTGGGCAGAGGGGAGGCAGTTGCCCGAAAATTCAGAAAAACAAAGAAAGCTACTGCAACTCCACGGTGTCTTTGTTCAAATTAGAAAAGGACAGCTCTTCTTCAGATGGATGCAAAGCCCGTATTTTGGCAGTGAAGCTAGGTTGGAGTTTAATACCTGCCCACATCCTGCACCAGTCACCACTGTGCAGTCAGCTAACTGAACAACCATATGGACTTTGGCAAAAGGGTCGCATAACCTTAAGGTGATGGCAGAAAGAATTAAGAAAACGAGGGTAACTGTAATAGGGAGAATGATGGAAAGGACATATTGTTTCTCAAGTGTCCTTTTCTAAAAGCTTCAAGCAATTACATTCACACAAAGATGGTGTGAAAGCATTGGTATTTCTAAGGTATTCTGCATTTAAATTGTTGTTGTTGTTGGTAGGTCCTGTTGAGTAGGGTCCAGTTCATAGTGATCCAATGTACAATAGAACGAAACACTCCCTGACACTGTGCCATGCCTGGTACTATGTCAGTGCTTCTCTGCTAGTCAAGATTTTCAATGGCTATTTCAGGATGGTTGTTTTGGGAGTGGGCTTCCAGGTCTTTCTCCCATTTTTGTGGTGCTGCAGATGGAACCCAGGACCTCAGAGTGCAGAGCAGCAATCAACCAACTGAGCTAAACCCCAGCCCAGCATTTAGAGACCAAAAACATTTAAATGTTATATGATCAGTCTTGTCTGTTTACTGCACTATGCCCAACACCTGGAACAATGCCTGACACAGAGTGGGTGGCCTCAGTATGTTGAGTAAATTTCTAATCCTAGACCTACAGTCATTCGACAACAGAAAATTACATGGAGAAGAGATCTTGCCTTCAAGATTCCATATATCAAGTTAAGAAAAAACTGATCAAAAATTAGTTTTCTCGAGCTGGGTGCAGTGGTGCACGCTTGTAATCCCAGCAGCTTGGGAGGCGGAGGCAGGAGGAACAGAAGTTCGAGACCAGAGACAATCTGCGTAATTTAGTGAGACCGTCTTAAAAAGTAAAAAAATACGGGCAGAGGGTGCAGCTCAGTGGTCCAGCACTCGCAGAGCATGCAAGCGTGAGGCCCTGGGTTCAACCCCCAGTACCAGAAAAAAAAAAATTAGTTTTCTCCTAGGCCAGAGGTCTCAGCTCTCTTAGGAAAAGGCATCAGCACAAATAACTACTAGATAGTATGCTAACAGTACTTGTATTATATATTATTAATAATATATAATTATATTGCTAATATAAACTATTAGTAGTGTAATACTGTTTATTAGTAGAGTAATATTGATTACAAGAGAAGGATGTGGCAATTCACTCCCGAAGCAATCTTAAATCAGCCATTGAAAACTCTGTGAGGGTCACTATCAACAATAAATACTGATAATTAAGAACTTGCATTGCACATCATGAAATATTTGTTGAACAATGTTATAGAGCTTCTATAAGCCTAATGTTTTATGTAAGGATACAGCCTCCTGTACTGTATGTCAATACTTAATAGACTCTGTACAAAGGCGGGGTTGTGGGGGGAGCCTGGCTCCCTGGTGCATGCCTGTGATCCCAGCAACTCAGGAGGTAGAGATGGGAGGATAGCCGCTTCAAAGCCAGAGGCAGCCTGTGTGTAACTTAGCGAGACCCTGTCTCAAGATAAGATAAAAACGAGGGCAGCGGGCAGCTCAGTGGTCTAGTGCTTGCCATGTATGAGCGAGGCCCTGGATTCACACCCCTTCATTACTGCAAAAAATAAAGAAATGAACAAATAAAGGGTTGCCGTGCAGTTCAGTGGTAGAGCGCTTGCAAAGTACACACAAGGCTCTGGATTCAGCCCCAAAGTCTGAAGAAAAAAAAAAAAAAAGGAAGAAAAAAGAAAAAACCTGATGACACAGTTGTAACATACTACTTGTGAAATTTTATGTATAGACTGTCATAACAGCAGTGTATTGTTTGCAAGTGTATCATCTTCCTCCTTAAGGTACCTGAAGTAAGGCATGGCTCCCCCCACACCTCTGGGGAGGTAGGCATGTTGAAAGGCTTATTTACACCATACCAGGATGACACATGAGGTAGTGGCAGGGCTGGCACTACTCACTCTTGACACTTCAGTTTGTAGAGGACCACCTACACATTCATTCATTCACTCATTCCTTCCTTTACAGTATTAATTTGATGCAGTTTGCTAGGACCTTATACTCAAGTCTTTACTAAACTCACATCACATGAACATTGCAATCTGTAACAGAATTCTCATGAAATTCAGATTTTTCTGTGCATGGTGATTAATCCTAATCACTTCATAATGAGATACCTATCAATGAATCACATATGCTAAGTAAATGAACGAAATACAAGAGTAGCTATGCAACTCTCTTATATGTCTTGGATATTACTCACGTGTTTATAACAAGGCTTTTTTGATTTTTGCCTGGCATAGCTGAACACTTGCATTTTTTAATGTCTAATTAGAAGTTGTCCCCATGTATTATTGTTGAGTTGGTACAAGATGTTCAAGGTCATGAAAAGATGAACAAAATGGCTTCCTCGTGTCAGGGCCCGAATTTTTTTTCCAGTTCATTTGTGCTTTTGAGTAATCCGTTCATACTCTTGATTCTCTTACTCTATTCACCATTAATCCTCCTGCCAAACCAGGCCTCCAGACTTGTGTACAAATTAAACTTTATGCACGCATATGCAAGCTGTGTATGCAGATTGTTAAGAGAAAATAATATAAACAAATGAAAGACATATTTTAATGACCTATGAGTTCCACGATATAGTAGTCTTTGGTTCCCTACTGCGCGGGGTATATGGCAATGATTCACAGCAGTGATTTTCAGTGTGCGTCTAGAGAGCCGATCTGTTAATACATTCCAGCCCCCTAACCATGGAACTTGCACTCTGCATGGTTTCCTCTCGGGTTCCCCAGGCCCTGGCTCCCTCCCCGCTGGAATAGCTCCGCGGCCCCCACCCGTGTGGTCTGGCAGGGGCCGATCCGCCCTCGGCTCCCCCTGCCGGAGCCCGCGCCATCGGGCAGAGTCTGCTCGGGGCCCAGACAGCTGATGCGTGACTGGCGGCACCTCCCGGCCCCGACGCTGTGGTTGTTCGAGCTGATCTCATCTCGGCTCGTCACGACATGCGCTTCCCGTCTCCAGCGTGCGGCGTGGCGGGAGGCGCCCGGGCAGCCCGCGCGCCCGCGCCCCCGCCCCCGGCCGCCCTGCGAGGCTCGCCCCGCCACCCACGGCCAGTCAGACTCGAAAAGACGCCCCTGCGTCTCCCTCTTCAGAAGGCGGCCCGCACGTCCACTAACCTGCGCGGGCGGCGTCGCTCCCTGGGTCTTTCCAGCCCTGCCCCTCGTCCCCAGCCCCGCCGTCCTCCCCTTCCCAGTCTGCAGAAGGCGCCGGGTCGATGGGGTCAGGCTCCGGGCAAGGAAACCCGGGCGTCCGTGCGCGCCGGGTTCCGGGCAGACGGGCGGAAGCGGGAAGCCGCGGAGGTCACCCGCCGGGGGCCTCTTCCCCGCTCCCCTCGTTCCGGGCGGACAACCGGCCCCCCACCCCTGCCTACACAACCCGCCCACTCGACGGGGCCGTGGGAGGCCAGCGGGGTCCAGGGGCGAGGCGCAAGCCCCGCGCGCTCTCCCCTGGTCCCTCGTGCCGCAGCCCGAGGCGCGTGCCGTCCACCGGACACGCAGACTTTCCGGCGTCCAGAGCCGGGCAGCCGCCCTCGGGCCAGGGTCGGCGGAACCTGAGATTGCGCGGCGCGTCACGCGGCCGGGCTCTCACGCGAGCGGAACCCCCGGCCGCACGGAAGCGGCGCGCGCAGGCGGCGGGGGCGGGGGCGGGGCCGGCGGGCGGCGCGCGGGCGGGGCGCAGCCCGGGGTTGCGTGACCTGCCTGCTGGCGGCCGCACGCACTGCGTGCCTCGGCGGCCCTGCCCGGCGGGAGGCGCAGGTGTGGAGGGCGGCGGCCGGCGTCCACTTCTGCAGCCTGGCGGGCAGGGCAGTCACGCTATGTCTGCGCGGCCGGTCGGGGTAACCGAGCCGTCCAGCCCGCGCAGACAGCGCGCACCGAGCACGCGAGAGCCAGGGCTGCCCGTCAGTGAGCGATCGGGCCGCGGAAACGTCCCAGGGAGACCTTTAAACTCGAGAGGGCGGCGCGCCAGTGCGGTTCGTGCGACTTGCTTACAAAGAAAGGGAGCACAGCAAGGACAGCAGCTTTGGGACGCACGTTTTGCCCAGTCTGCACAAAACCTCATTACGGAACAACTGGGTCGTGATTCTGTACGAGCTGCATTCCTCCCCGAAGCTTCTTCCCAGTGTTTTATTTATAATCAGAGGTGACTGATCTCCCTGGTGTACTAACTGAAGAGACCTCGTTTTACGGTGACTCAAAAGCCCAAAGGGCATTAAAAAAGATGACACAACATTAAGGCCCCCGAAGCTATGGTTTTTTTGTTTCCTGTTTTGTTTTTGTTGCGGGGCTGGAGGAGGGGCATTGAACCCAGGATCTCATGCATGCTTTTTAAGTGCTCCGCCGCTGGGCTTCACTCCCCCCCCCCCCCCCCCCCCCCCCCCCCCCCCCCCCGGCCCATTTTCATTTTTATTTTTTATCTTGAGTTAGGGTCTTGCTAAATTGCACAGGGTGCCCCTGGCCTCTAACTCGAGTCCCTCCTACATCCACCTCACAAGTCTCTTGAGATTACAGGCATGCATTAAGACGCCTGGTGTTCTACGCGTTCTTTTTCAGGATTTTGTGATCAAAAAGTGTTTTTCCACGGAGCTATCTACTCACATAATTTAAATGTTTGTAGGTTTGCAGATAAATCAAGTTCAGAAGGCAAAATAAAGACGACACCAAGAGAGTTTAACACAAAATCACATATCCAACTTAAAATTAGGGAAAATACATTAGTTTATTTTCTATTAATGTGGGCTTTGATTTGGTGAATCTGTGTTCTCTTGTTTATTTCCCTATTATTACCATTAGGCCCACTTAACACACATGCATACACACCCATACACATCTTATTTTGTTATACAAATAGCATACATTATAGAAGAGGATTCTCTGGGTAGGATACATACCACAGACTCTATTTATTTTTGTGATACTGGGGGTTGAACCCAGGGCCTCGCGTTTGCATGCTTTGCAAATGCTGTACCACTGAGCTGTACCCCCCAGCCCATTTTTTTACTTTTTGAGACCGGTTCTCACTATATTACACAGACTGCCTCTCCTCTGGAACTTGTGATCCTCCTGCTTCTGCCTCCCAAGTCGCTGGGATTCCAGGCATTTGCCACCCCGCCTGGCTACACTGTTTACTTTTTAAATGTTCTCCCAGCTAACTCTGATTCTCACTTAAGTGAATGTAAGGAATGTTTATTTTGTCTGCCCAGCATACTTCCTTCCTTTTGGAACAAGACTGCCCCTCTTCCCTGGATTCTGCTTCTGCTTGTACTCTTCTGGAGGTGTAATTAGAAAGAGAAGTGTCATTGTATCTGGCCTTGCCTACCTGGTCCCCAGCAGTTGGTCAAGAGGACTGTATCTGGCGGAGGCTCAGCCAGTTATGGTACTTGGGGACCTGACTCATGGACTCAGTCACTCGGTCAAAGGATTGGCATGTAACTGGAGGTGAACCAAAGAAAGTCATTTCCTGGTATTGTTCTAACTGGAGGTTGGGAACAGAAGCCTCATCTCTGCCCCTCGGTGGCAAAACCTGTCAGCTACCCCTGCCATGTGCAGTGATTGCCAGCAGTAAAGAGAATGGAACCAACGTTCATTAAGTGGTAGATTCAAAGGACTGAGACTCTATGGCTTCTGAAGTTTCAGAATTCCTATCTGAGGTTCTCAAAGCAGTCCTCCTTCCCTGTTTCCCGTAGTTATTTAGCTCTCCTTTGGATTCTGTTAGGTAGTCTCATAGTCTAATAAAATATGCACTTAGAGAAATAAGATGCATATTTACAATGCTATTTAGAATACTAGCCTTAAGTATTTATAATACTGTTTTAAACTTGTTTTTTTTCACAGATCTATATATTGAGACAGAGCTGGGATTTAGCTCAGTTGGTAGAGTGCTGCACTGCAGTCTCTGAGGTCCCGAGTTCAATTCCCAGCACCGCAAAAATGGAAGAAGGACCTGGCAATCCACTCCCATGGCAATCCCGAAACAGCCATTGAAAACCCTATGAGGGTCGCTATGAATTGGATACCGACTCGACGGCACCTAACAACAACAACAACATATATTGAGCCATTCTCTCATCACCAAAGAACTATCTCGTCTTTTCTAACAGCTGTACAATCTTATTGTTTGAGCAAATCCATTTATTTCACATTTTAGTTTTTCCAGTTTTTATTTTATTTTTGCAGTTTAAACCCGGGACCTCACACATGCTTGGCAAGTGCTCTACCACTAAGCTGCATGTCCCAACCCATCTTCCACTTTTTATTTTGAGACAGGGTCTCACTAAGTTACACAGGCTGCCCCTGGCCTCAAACTTGCAATCATGAGACTCAGTAAATACAAGGAATATGAAGCTGCTCCCTTTGTAACACCACGTACTATTTTATAGTAAACTTTTTTTTCCCTGTACTTGGCAGTTGAACCCAGGGCCCTTGTACATACTTTGCAAGTGCTCTACCAATGGGCTATACCCCCAACCCATTTTTTACTTAGAGACAGGGTTTTGCTAAGTTATGCGGCTGCCTCTGGTCTCAAACTTGCCATCCTCCTGCCTTTACTTCTTAAATTGCTAGGCTGACAGATGTGTACCACCACACCTGGCTGTTTTTCCAGTTTTTAAATATTATAAGTAAGACTGTGGTAGACACTGAATACATGTGCTAATAAGAACCTTAAAGCTTCCAACAATCTTCTTGTGGAGCCTCTTTCATCAGAATTGGGTCATAGGCTGACTCCCAATTTAGTCACCTGTAAGGGAGATGGGACTAGAAGAATTGACCTAATCTGAACTCATTCTGGGAATTGTGCTGATTCATGGGTGCTTGAGGATAAGGCAGAGAGGGAGGGTAAAGTGGCCTAGATTCCTGAACGAAAGGAAGAAGGAGGACCAAGTGTCTACTACAGTGGTTTTGCACATGTTAAGGGTTTTAAAATATAATAAATATGTTAAGGGCTAGGGTTTAGGTCAGTTGGTGGAATGCTACTCTACTCCCTCTAAGGTCTTGGATTCTGTCCCCAGCACCACAAAAACAGGAGAAGCACCTGGCAGCCCACTCTCAAAACAATCCCAACACAACCACTGAAAAACCTATGGATAGCAGAGAAGCACTGACATGGTGCTAGACGTGGCACAGTGTTGGGGAGTGGTTTTGTTCTGTTGTACATAGGGTTGCTGTGAATTGGACTTGATGGAAACTAACAACAACAACAACAACAACAACAACAACAACAACAAATATATCAATTTTTTACCCTGGTAGCAATGTTTCAGAGTGCTAGTTGCTCCAAATCTTTGTGAACTACGTTACTATTATTTTAATCTTTTCATCTATTTGATAGATCTGATAATAATGCTTAATATTTCATATCAGTAGTCTAACATATCTTTATGATGATTTGCAACTATTTAACAGCATTAGAACTTTCTGTTAATAGAGACATAATAAAATGACAAGAGAGATGCTCTGCTTGTTTTGTATAAATTCAATAACCACCTAAAACCACAGGTACAGAAACATGAACTTGATCAGACAAAGGGAGTAAAATCACTTCTTCCAGTCGCTCATCAAAATAAGTGTGAGATAGATTCTCAGTTTCTTCATTAGAAGCCTATGGACGTTTCAGAAATAAAGAAGCAATAATTTCATTAAATATTCAAATACCAAAACGTACAAAAGGTATTGTTTTGGTAGTTTTTGTTTCAGAAAGACTGTCTCTATGCAGCTCAGGCTGGACTTAAACTCATGATTCTCCTGCCTCAGCTTCCAGAAGGCTAGAATTTTGGGCATGTGCCACCACAACCTGCCCTTTAAATGCATAAGGCAGTTACTAACTTTCAGACTTTGAATTCAATAACATTTATAGAGAGCTTGTTGTAGGGCAGATTTTGGATCTTAAAGATTTAATAAAATAAATGTGGGGCATTTACATTACAGATTAAGCTTTTAAAGAGTTACCAGTGCTGTATTTTTGAGTATCCAATTCATTACAAGAGTGTTAAGTTAGTGTCATTAAGGCTTTATTCCTTTTGTGTTTTAAAATATATTCATGTAACAAATATTAAATTATATTCATAGTATGTTTTTGGATAAAGCTCTTATCAGTAGTGAACAGGCCACAAGGAAATACATTTACAATCATCAAACGTTTTGCTGTAGTGCATAACTTCTAATATTTGGGAGTAAACATTTGTCAGAAGAGCCTGACTTGTCTCATTGGAAATCTGCTCAACCATATTATTCTCAGGGCTAAAAAGAATTCAAATTTGGTAAATAATTTATTCCTACACAGATGACAAAACATTTGAACTCCTAGAGAAAGGCTATTTAAATATTGGGATCTTTACTCATGTTTACACTGTGCATAGGATGGATTAAAAACACACAGAACACAAACCTTCAAGTAGTATTTTGCAGTCTATTTCACCTCCAGAGCATGCATATTCGGTGTTCAAGTATGCAAAGCAGCTTATAAAGCAGTCAAATTGTTGTTGTTGTTGTTGTTTTCATGGTACTGGGAAGTTGAACCTTGGCCCTTACATACGCTTTATGCAAGTGCTCAACCACTGAACCATACCCCCAGCCTATTTTTTACTTTGTATTTTGAGACAAGGTTTTGCTAAGTTACGCAGGCTGCCTCAGGCCTCCAACTTGAGATCCTCCTGCCTCCACCTCATGAGTTGCTGAGATGAAAGGCATGAGCCATCGTGCCCAGTTTAGCAGTCAAAAAGTTTAAATGTTGATAACAGTTTAAAAAGTCTTAGGAAAGAAAATCCAGTCCCTATCTTAGTGGGAAGAAAATACATTGGGGTGAGGAAAACGAAGCAAGCTATCCCGTGTAGCTGACCTTTTTTGAAAACTGGAAAAGTCATGAAGGAAGTAAGTCTAAGACCGAGTGAAGTTTACAGAACTAAATACTTTTTGGATATATACATATGTTTCTAATCCACAGTAGGCTGATGCCACATGGGGACCGGCTGGCAGGCAGAATGAACTAACTCGCTCTGTGAGGCCCAGGTGCTTCCATTTATACTCACATTGGCTCCAAGTGCGCTTCAGTGCTCACACGTTGGGCCATGCCCTTGGCCACATCCATCGTTTGGGTGAAAGTAAACAATAAGAAAGATCTGACTGAGTTATGTTTGGAAGAGTTCTCAATTAAACCAGACATTGTGTGTGGAGTGATTGGCAAATGGAAAGAGCCCAATAAATGTTAGCTTTTGAAAACTTCTGCACTTGCGTTGGATGGAACCCAGAAATATCAGTGAAAGCCACAGTTAGTTCCAACGTGGGAGGCCTGTTTGCAACCATTTTACTCAAACTTTTGCAGGGACAGAGTTGTACTGTACTGTGGTTCACATGATGAAAATCATGTTGGGGCTAACAGTAATTTGGTCATGCTTCCTTTGTAAAATCCCGACTTCACTTTAAAGTGAGCACTCTTGAAAATACTTTTTTTTTTAATCAGACTTGTAAGTACCTATTTCCCTCCGTGCTTTTCATAGGTGGAGGGGAAAAGGAAAGGAGAGAGCATAAAACAACTTACCAAAATGAATGGGATGAATGACAATGCCCCGTGGAATAAGTATCTTAGGGAAATTCCTGACAGTAAAAAAAGCACAGTCACTGTGTTCTTATAAATCAATACAAAGGTCTGCAGGCCATCTAGAAAGCCTAGGTTAATCCCTTTAGATACTCTACTCCCAAAACTAGAGAGCATTTCTTTTTTTCTTTCAGGGGTCTCTGACCCACAGGGAAAACAATTTAAAAAGGTCACAAAAGAAGTTGCAATACACTTAATTCAGTTATTATTGGGTTATTTTGTAAAGTCACAGTAATAAGTGAAATTTAGTCGATTTAAGAAGGACATGTGCTAGAGGTGTAGCTCAATGGCAGAGCACTTGCCTAGTACATTTGGAGCCCTGGATTCAAACCTCAGCACAGAAGAAAAAACAAAAACAAAAACAAAGAGAAAAGAAAAGAACAGGATAACACAAGAGTCCATTCAATATGCCCAATGAGGAGGCTATTTAAAAGAATACTTCAATTCTAAAATGGCCAATAATGAAATGGAGAACAACAAAGGGTGGGGTGGGGGGGCAGTAGGAGAGAAAAACTTGGAAAGAGACAGAAGGAGAGATTGAGATCAACAAAGAACCAAGAAAAACCACCAACATAGGACAGGCTTGGTAGTTGTTTTTCATCTTTATTTATCTATTTTTAACAATCTTCACATTTCATGTATGCTGTCGTCTTTAGGAATTATACTTTTTAGTGTTATCTTTAAAAAGAAAAGAGCCTGTTCTTTTTAAATTACCAACTCTCTTTTCTCTTGAAATTCTCACAGGGTTTACCACTGCCCAACTTTATTTTCTACAATGATGAAAATGTTCTCTGTGTTCTCACATAGGAGCCACATGTGAGCACTTGTGATGTGGCTAGTGCAACACAGCAACGGGATTTCTAAGTTTACTTCATTTTACCTAAATTAAGTAGTCACATAGCTGGGATTTAGCTCAGTTGGTAGAGCGCTGCTCTGCAGTCTCTGAGGTCCTGAGTTTGATTCCCAGCACCACAAAGACCGGAGAAGGACTTGGCAATCCACTCCGGAGGCAATCCTGAAACAGCCATTGAACACCCTATAAGGGTCGCTGAGTCTGACACAACTCGACGGCACTTAACAACAACAAGTAGTCACATGCGGTTTCCTAATTGGACAGTGTAGGTCTAGGGGACATTTAGGGTGGAAAGGACGTTAGGTCTCAAGGCAGTATGCAGATGAATGAAAGCACAGATGAAATTAAACTAGAGTGAATTACATACAAGCTTTCAACTTGATAGTCACCCTTAAAGGGTTGCCCTACTCAATACATACTATTATTGCTAACAGTACTACAGTCATGTGCTCTATAACAAAGTTTTGGTTAACTATGGGCGATGGCAGTGATCCTGGAATTTAAAAGTTCTTATTACCTCATGATGACATTATAAGCCACGGTAATGTTTTAGTGCAATGCATAATCCGTGTCTGTGGTGATACTGGTGTAAACCTACTGAGCTTCCAGTCCTACAAAAGTATAGTATAGGCAATTAGGTAAAGCACATAATATCAGCTAGTTGATAATGATAATAAATGACTGTCTTACTAGTTTATGTACTTACTATACCATACTTTAAAAAAATCACTTAGCATATACTCCTACTCTTTAAAAAAGTTTACTATAAAGCCTGGTGTGATGGAACATAACTGCAATCCCAGAGACCCAGGAGACAAGAGACAGGAGAATCCCATGTTTGAGGCCAGAGGCAGCCTGTGTAACCTAGTGAGATCCAAATAAAAAAATAAAAAATGGGCTGGGGTGCAGCTCAGTGGAAGAGCAAAGTATGTGCGAGGCTCTGGGTTTAACCTCTAAGTACAGAAAAAAATGTTTACTATAAAATATTATATTTTGTTAGAAGGGGAGCAATCTCATATACCTTGTATTTACTGAGTGTCTTGGTTGCATAATTTTTTTCTTGTGCTTGATTTAACCGCACGTTGTTTTGTTCATTATGGCCCTAGGAACAATGTTGTTGTTGTTAGGTGCCGTTGAGTCGGTATCCGACTCATAGTGACCCTCATAGGGTTTTCAATGGCTGCCTGTTTTGGGATTGCCTTGGGAGTGGATTGCCAGGAACAATACTCTATACCATACGTGTGAATGTGCACACCCACACTCACACCCCATATAGTCTCGGTATGTAATAGGCTATAGCATCTAAATGTGTATAAGCATACTGATGTTCAAAGAACAAAGTCTCCCATTTATTAAGCAATGCATGGCTGTACTAGCAAAGCTAGTCCTGGAACACAGTAATCTTGTTTCAAGTGTGCACTCAATGTATTTGGATGAACTGTTTTGTTGTGCTATATCTAAACCTGCATTGCTACAAAATAAGAACAGTCCTACCTTCACTGTCCCTCAAAGAAACAGGATGAGGATGAATAGTTCTTAAAATTCTTTATGCTTCTCATAAGCATGCTACACTCCACCATTTGGTTGACAGTCTGTCCTCAATGTTCCTTACCCCTTCCTTCAATCCTTTAATTATTGCCTATCTTTCTCGGATGAACAATTCTCTTTCAGGGAGTGGAAACAGAAAATGAATGTCAGGTGTTTGCCAAGTCACCCAGGTTAAGTGTACAAGGTACATCTATCTTCAAGATCTTAGTGCCCCAAGGAACAAGGCTTTTTAGGAAGTGTTCAGTACTTCATGATAGCTATCAAGCAGCAGTTTGATTACTGTACCAGGACTGCTCTGCATCATCTGGTCACTTCTCTGTCTGCAGTTTCATTAATTTTCTTCCTATTTACTCAACCTTATTTTCTTCAAAATAGTGTCTTCAATAGACACTAGAAACTAGTGCCTTTCCTGCTGGGGAAACAAACATACTTATTTGATTACTTTGATTACTTTGGTTCTTGGAAGAACTGCATTTTAGACCTCATCTACTCCTTAGAAGAGAAGGACCTGGCAATCCACTCCCAAGGCAGTCCCGAAATAGTCAGCCATTGAAAACCCTATGAGGGTCGCTATGAGTCGGACACCGACTCGACGGCACCTAACAACAACTCCTGCTTAGAAAGGAGTGATCTGGACAGATCTGGATTACGAATGAGTCACTAAACATACCAAAGGCAGCTCCCGCCTGGGTTAGTCACGGAGCATCATCCCATTGCGGTACACAGTACATGTCGCATAGCATAGGTCATCAATAACTTTTTGTTTTGTGGACCAATGTATGAATGAAGGGAAGTCAGTCACGTGCAAAGGTGGGCAGCTTTCCACAAATAAAGTATGGAATGGAGCGTCTGAAAATACTTTTTACACAACGAAGCCCTTCACCGCCTGCAGCTGTAGCCCTGTGGCATCCCATCCCATCAGATCTCAGAAACTAAGCAGGGTCAGGCCTGGTTAGTACTCGGATGGGAGACCGCCTGGTAACACCAGTTGCTGTAGGCTTGGGAGACGGACCCAGCAACCCACTCCCCAAATTCAATCCGCCCTTGAAAACTCTATTAAACAACGGAGAAGCACCTGATAATAGTGTTCTGCCTGTTGCACGTAGGGTTCTTATGAGTCGGATATCGACTCGACAGCACCTAAGAATAACAAGCCCTTCCTCTTGAGTACTTTTGAACGAGGATGAATGTTTTACCCGTATTTCCACCCTACTATTTTGCCCTCGCTAGAATGACTGGGAAGAGCGCTTTTCTATACATCCATGTTTTAGTCTTCACTCAAGAACAACTGCCCTGCCGAGCACGTCTGTCATCCCAGCGGCTAGGGAGGTGGAGGCAGGAGGATCGCAAGTTTGAGACCAGAGGCAGTCTGCGTAACTTAGCGAGACCCTGTCTCAAAAAGTAAAGGAAAAAGGGGGGGG
>VMDO01005465.1:86158-111674 GCA_007922755.1 Pedetes capensis | reverse complement strand
GCGGGGTCCTCCTGGGGTGCCGGGCCGCGTGCAGGGCCTGCCTCCCTGTGCGGGGTCCTCCTGGGCTCAGCCTCTGCTCTTCACCTCTGGCCGGGGCAGCTCTTTCCGATGACCTCAGGGTCACAGGGCTGGGAAGAGAGAGTTGTGGGTGGTTTATCTGCTTAACCTGCCACGGATATCGACCTCACCACACCCCAAGGCAGGATTGGCAAGTGCTGGGCTACAATGATGAAGAATGCAGGGGGGGTGGCGGGGGGGTGCTCGGTCGCTGCCCCGGCACAGATGCAAAAGAGAGTTGATAAGCCAAGGCGCAGGCCCCGGCTTGGGTTGGTGGATAGAACCTCAGTGGATGCTGATGGTCAGGCTGAGGCCGTGTGTTCCCGAGCGGGGCTGGAGGGCTTGGGGTGGGCCTCTTTCCAGGGGGAGGCACAGCATGACGAGGCTGCAGGGGAGGGCAGCTCACGAGGGGCCTCAGAGGGGCTGCCCGAGCATCCAGATATGTAGCCACCGATCAGCAACTGCGCGAGCTGTGGCCCAGAGTCCAGTTCTCTGCTCTTCCTGCTGCCTGTGCCCCGCTTCCAGGCCGGTTCCTTACCTGTCACGAGGCGGTGACAGTCCTGCTGAGCCAGGGTCCCTCGTGGTCCTTCTGGGCGTTCCTGTTAGTGCCTCCTGCCCCACGCGTTCAGGCTCACTATCTGCTGGAAGCCCCACCTGGGCTTAGGCCTCTCTTGCTCATGCGGTAACTTGTGACTGGGGAAGAGGCCACAGAACGGGGTCACTGTCTCAGGAGCCTTTGTCCACCTGCTGTTCTGCAGTAAGTCTTCATAGTATGGTTGCCATGGCTGGTGTCCTGGGCCTTGAGGAGGAGGTGGACAGAGAGAGGTGGACCAGGTGGTTCTCAAGGGCCTACCTGGAGAAGCTCCTTCTGCCCTCCTTCCCTGAGGGCAGGCATGGCCTGTGAGCGGCTCGATGTTCCGCTGGGCCTTCCGCAGATAGGGCCTCAGACTGCGCACAGTGGGGCTGGCAGCCACTGGGTTTTGTTCTGTTTTGCTGTGCTGGGGGTTGAACCCAGGGCCTTGCGTGTGCTAGGCTAGCACACTACCACGGAGCTGCATCCCCGCCAGCGGGTGCTGCTTAGCAGCTCAGCCTGAGAAGACAGTGTGGGGAACAGAGATCGTGAGCATTGCCACTCCTCCTGAGGGCTTTGTGTGCGTGGCTGGGAGATGTCCTTGTGCACATGCTGGTGGTGCGTGGTCACACCTGGGGTCTCTGTTCACTGTTCATTTGGTTTTACAAATCAGAATCTTCAACATGACTTTGGAACGTCATAGAGAAATCCTACCCTTGGGTCTCCAGAGCCAACTGTTTCTGGAGAGTGGCGCCATCTCCTCCTGGGATGTCAGACCACTTACAACAGATGTGTCACACAGACGTGGCCGTGGCCCTTCTGAGACTTGGAAATGCCAGCGTCTGGGAGTGGCTGTGGGCATGGCCATTGTGGCATCCTGAGGATGAGAACCCAAGCCCAAGCCACTGACCCTCAGAGCCCATGCTGGGGTCTTCCTGCACACTGAGCAGCAGGATACAGCAGGGCCTTTGGAGGAGGTGGAACAGCCCTCGGTGACCATGACCTTGGCCAGCCTGGGATGCAGGCTGCCCTTGGCCTCTGTACTGACCAGCCCGGCTGGATCTGCGGGCTCGCCAGCAGGGGGCGCCTGGGCTCCAGAGCTGAGCATTCTCTACTGGCGTGCTGGCAGTATCAAAGCTAGTAGTGTTTTTGCATCAGCTTTGAGATCAATTGTGAAAAAATGTTTTCAAGTAACTAGGTTAATTTTCGTCTTCTGCCTCGTCATAGAATCCCCAAACATAGGGAACGACCTCCTGGGAAGCAGAGGTAGGCATATGTTTCGTGGATCAGGGTTAGCCCAATAGGTCTAAAAGCAGCAGAGATCTTTTCAAGTGACATTTTCAGCCAAGTCCTTGAGGTGGCTATGGGGCCTTTTTTGGGATGAGCTTAGGCCTTTGGGTTTTGGGGGTCTGTCTGGGTATCTGAGGGGGACCCCAGACTGAAGGGTCTCCTGCAGGTAGGGCTGGGCGGGTGGTAGCGAGGGGGCCTCTGGGGAAGGAAGATACTGGAACTTGTGGAAGGTGGGTCACACACACGCACACGAGCCCTGTGCCACACACAGGTGCACACACCCTGTGCCACAGGTGCAGCACACCCCCCTCCACAAACACATACCTTCCCAAGCCACGTGCACACCCCATGCCCGCTGGAGCCCCTCGTCCTGGGGTGCAGCTAGGCTCACCAGTTGCACCAGTCCGTTTCTGGGACAGCTTTTGGGGTACAGAAGTGACCCGGAGAGAGCTCATGAGATTTGCTTTTGGTGGCCCCGAGCGGAGCCTTCACCGGTAGAAAGGCTCGAGACGGCTCCACCTCGGGGTGGGGGGCGAGATTTTCCACTCCTTAAAAATCACGGGTGCTGTTTACAGAACAGGGCTGGGAAAGCTGTCCTCGGCTTTCAAGGAGAAAGCAGGGGTCCCTCAGGGCTGTGGCACCAAGGCCAGGGTCACTTAGAAAGTGAGGCGTTGTAAGCACGGCCTGCCCAGCTGGGAGTGGACCCGGCAGCCATGAATACCCGCGGCGGCACTACTGCCTACCAGGGGCTGCGGCGGATCTGCCCCTGCGCCCCCGTGGCCGCATAGGCGCTCTGGCCCAGGGCGCCTCAGTGGGGCCCTGCTCCAGCCCGTCCTCCGCTGCCCCAAGGCTCTGTTCGTCCCCCAGGTGCTGGGGGTGGTGCTGAGTCTTGCTGGGACCCAGGCTTTGGGGAACAACTCCAGCGCCCCCCAGGATCATGCCCCACCCTGCTGCATTTACCCCATGCCACTCAGCGTCTGGTAGGTGCCAGGAGCTACAAGAGAAGGGGAAGAAGCCAGGAATCTGCTGACCAGCACTGGCTCATGGGGCCCTGTGGAGAGCTGAGTGGCCGCCACAGAGCAGGGCCTCCCCAGTCGTATCTTGGACACAGTCCACCTTGTGTTCCCCATGAGGCAGGGCAGCCTCAGTGGACTTCCTGGAGGAAGTGGTGGCCCAGCTACACTGAGGGGAACCCAGGGGACTGCAGGGAAGATGCAGGGAGGGCCAAGCCAGGGAGGCTGGGGTCGAGGTGTCCCTGGCAGGTGGTGCCGTGGGCGGGGGGTGTGCATGTGGAGAGGAGGCTGAGGCTGGTTGGAGCCTCACCCGCTCTCCAGGGTGCAGCTCCTTCGGTGGATGGGTGGAGCAGAATTATGTCTTGCGGGGCCCTTTGGAAGGGTGTCTGCTCTCACCTGCTGTGGCCCGGGCTGGGATTAAAGGAGGACGGTGCGCTGTGTTGTGGAAGAGGAGCGCCCTTCCTGAGCAGCAGGCCCCTGGCTCCAGCGCACCTGGTGGCTGGTCACTGTGGAGGGTGACCCTCTGTGGCAGGAGGAGGTTCTGACCACGTTTCCCAGGGTCTCAGTCATCAGATAAGTTGCAGAGGAACCATTAATGTTTTCAGGTTTTTTTTTTTTTTCCTCAGTACTGGGGGTTGAACCCAGGGCCTCGCGCCTGCATGCTTTGCAAGTGCTGGACTACTGAGCTACACCCTCAGCCCTTTTTTTTCTCTTTCTTTTTATTTTTTGAGACAAGGTCTCGCTATCTCGAACTTGTGATTCTCCCGCCTCCACCTCCCGAGCTACTGGGATTACAGGTGTGAACCACTGCACCTGGCAGATTTTTTTTTAACATAGTTTATACACTGTGTAACCTTGCATAGCCTTGTTCCCTAATCTGCTGTGAAACAGGTTTTCCTGACCTGACAACCACAGAAAGCTCCTTCATTACTGACACAGCAGTGGGCAGTGATGTCTGCAGAGCCCCTTTCCCAGCGGTTCCTGTGGGACAGGGTGCCTGCCTTGGAGCGCTGAGACTGTAGCACGCTGGCTTTTGTTTGCCTTGGCATTTGCTGGTTTGAGAATTAGAAACAAACTGGTCCTTGGACCTTCCTCTGCCCTTCTGCTGGCAGTATGAGCCTGGGGTGGCAACACGTGCCCGCTGGGACCCCGTCCTGCACCTTCTGCGGGAGCCCCTTGCCAGGGGTTGGGGTACTACCCCACTACATGTTCTCGTGTCTGGGGTCATGTTGCCCTCCTGCCTGGGGGAGAGGAAGAGGGCCCTGCAGAACCCGAGTAACAAAGCCCCCCGCATCTCCCACAGATTCGCCATGTTCCACAAGGTCAGAATTCCTCGCCAGAACCTCCTGAATCGGACTGGGGATGTCACCCCCGACGGCACCTATGTCACCCCCTTTAAGGTATGGGCAGTTCTATGGGAGCCGAGCAGCACTGCCCAGGCGCCTGTCCCCACACAGTGTGAGGGAGACCCCGCCCGGGAGCCCCGTGCACACCGCACCTCTGTTGTGTCTGTGGCTTCCGCCGGGGGGGGGAGGACACAGCCACAGCATCAGACCCTGGCCTGGCCACAGACACCACCTGGCTCTGGTTGTCCAGGGAGGGGGCTGTCCCTGCAGGGCTGTCTCCTGAGCTTTCAAAGGGGAGGGTTGCCTGATGAGCCGTCCACAGATGAGGGTGACCGGCAAGGCTTTCTGTGGTGCAGAATTAACCACTTCTACTCACTGAGGTGACCCACAGCATAGCAGACGGCCCTGGGCAGTGAGCTCACAGGCAGGACCTGCATGCTCTACCTGGAGCGGAGAGCAAGGCCGAGCTTGTGCTTAGGGAGGAAGTCAGCACCGTGAGACAAGAGGTCACTGGAGACACGGACGTGGTAGCGTGAAAACGGAACATAAAGGAACCCAGCGAATGGGAAAACGGCAGAAGGAGGCAGAGGCAGCACGAACTTTCTAGAGGGCGGCGGGAAGGAGTTGGAGGAGAGCCGGGAAAGGTGCGGCTTGGAGAATGATGGAGATTCATGTCCTCATCCTCGACCTCAAGGGACCTGTGTTTCCAAAGACGCAAAGCAAGGGCAGCTGCGAAGCCTGATGCGTGAGGGAAGCTTCAGAACTCAGAAAATTCTGAAACTTTCTGCTCAGACTCCAGTGGAATCAAAGTCACCTTAACCCCGGACTCCTGTAGCACATTGTTGGATGCAGAAGAGGGTGAAACGACATTTCCAACATTGAGGGAAGTACGTGTAAACGTCTGTTTTCAAACAGGGCAGAACTGTCCTGTCTATAAGAGGGAGTGACGTAGTCCCAGGCATGCAGTGTCCGAAGGTGGCCGCAGCGATGCCGCGCTGTCTGAGGAAAGGGGCACCTGGTGAAAGCCACACTGGCGTGACAGCAGCAGGGAGGGAGATCAGCGGCCTCTTCCCCAGGAAGCCCATGCGTCGGCCACGCCCACAAGTGCCACGGGGACCCATGTACCCATGACCAGGCTGGACGGGATGTGGGGGCGGGGAAGAGTGGAAGCACCGAGTCGCCACCCACTTCAAAAGGACACAGACCATGGGATGTCCCTTCAAGGCCTGAGAAAGGTGCCGTTGTTGGGACTGGGGCTCAAGGAAGGCGCCGCGCCAGCAGAACGCTGGGCCGGACGCAGCCCCAGCCTGGGCGGCCTGCCCCCTGCACCCCAGGCCACTCCTGACTCCTGCCCAGGTGAAGGCAGGGCCTCATCCCCAGGTAGGCAGTTCGCAGGTCCTCGAAGAGGCGACCCTCGCATAGAGCTGGGTCCTGTACTTCCTCTGCTCAGAGCGCCCCTTCCTCAGGCAGCTGGGGGCCCTGTCTCCCCCCACAATGCACCTGCACCCCTCTGTGACACTCGAATCCATCTGTGCCTTGGCGCTGGCAACCGTCGAGTTCCTGGAGTGCAGGGCCTGGCCAGGGACCACATCAGCACTACGGACAAAGGCCACACCTCCGTCTCTGTCCTCTCACTGAGGTGGCCTTGCCGTTGGGCCTGTTCGCAGTGCCTGCTCTTTTGCCCTAGGACGCCAGGCAGCGCTTCGGGATGTCCCTGGGCGGCCTGTCCTGGGGCCGGGTCTCCATCGTCGGCATGTCCGTCGTTAACCTGAAGCTGGCCGTGTCCATAGCGCTCCGCTTCTCAGCCACACGGCTGCAGTTCGGACCCACGAATGAGGAGGAGGTTCCCGTCCTCGAGTACCAGCTTCAGGTACAGGCCGCTCAAGGCCACCTCCTGTTCTTTCTGCCCGTCTTATGAACAGTAGCAGTTTGGCTCCCGGGAGCTGGGGAAAGCTGTGGAGACCAGGAGCAGAGCATGGAGGGAGTACGGCCTGTCAGGCGCTGGCCTCTGGGTTTTTTGTTGTTGTTGTTCGTTTGTTTTCTGGTACTCAGTCCAGGGTCTCTCACATGCTGGGCCAGCGCACCACCCCGAGCTGCACCCCTGATCCCTTTATTTTTTATTTTGAGACAGTATCTTGCTAGGGCTGGGATTTAGCTCAGTTGGTAGAGCACTGCGCTGCAGTCTCTGAGGTCCCGAGTTCAATTCCCAGCACCGCAAAAATGGGAGAAGGACCTGGCAATCCACTCCCAAGGCAATCCTGAAACAGTCAGCCATTGAAAACCCTATGAGGGTTGCTATGAGTCGGATACTGACTCGACGGTACCTAACAACAACAGCAACAACATCTTGCTAAGTTACACAGGCTGCCTCTAGCTTCAGATTTGTGATCCTCCTGCCTCAATCTACCCAGTGGCTGGGATTACAGGCATGCACGGTGGCACCCAGCGCTGGGGGTGGTTTTTAATTAGACAGCAGTACATGGCTGGGCTTGGTTGCACCTGCCTGTAATCCCGGCAGGTCACGAGGTGGAGGCGCCAGGATCACAGGTCTCCAGGCCAGAGGCAGCCTGTGTGTCTTAGTGAGACCCTGTCTCAAAATAGGAAATAAAAAAGGGGCAGAGGCTGCGGCCCAGGGGTAGAGCGCTTGCAAGGGTTGCAAGAGGCCCTGGGTGCAGCCCCTCGGTACAGGAAAACAAAACAAAACAAAACAAAACACAATCGATGCAAAATGGCCGGGAGGAGGATCATGGGAAAAAGGGAGTCAGGTGAGGTCAGGCGGTGGTGTCACGTGCCCAGGCCTCTTTCTTTGACTTGTCCCTGCCGTACCTAACAAATGATCCCGTGGAGCTAACTTTGGGGAGCAGCAGCGAGGGTGCAGCGCTGTTCACCGCGGCAGTGTTTGGGACAGCAGGAATGCCGCTCACCTGCAGGTACCCCTGGGAGCAGCTGGCGGCAACCGGGAAAGCCAAAGGTTGCTGAAGGGGGCCGCTGTCCCCATAGCCGCCCCACACAGGGCTCCCCAGTTAAGGCCTGCTGCGCGTCCTGTGCAGACGCCCTTCACAGCCAGGCTGCAGTGAGCCCTGCTGTCCAGGGACCACAGGTTGGCTCGGGGCCTCCGTTGCTAACTCTGTCCCAGGTCTTGGTGGAGCGCTGCATCCACGGGGCATATTTTCTTGCTGGTCTGAGGAATTAGGGACAGGATGGCCGGATTCTTCTAACGTGCCTTCTACTATGGCTGTGGGTGTGCTCTAATGAGAAACCAAGTGTCCGGGCTCCCGCCTGGGCGGCCTCCCCTGCCCCTCCCATGCCTGTCCCACGGCCCTTCTGGCCACGGGGTGTCTGACTGCTCTGGGTCCCAAGGGCAGCCCAAGGGGTGACGGAGCCCCAGCCAGGTCCACCCCAGATGGCTGGGCACCCTCAGCAAGGGCCCTCTTTTCTCTGTGCTGTAGAATTCTTGTCTGTAAGTCAGGGCTGCCGCTGGTGCCACATCCTGGTGTGCAGAAGGTTCAGATGCAGCGGCCCGGTGTCTGTCACTCAGCACCCCTTGCACTGGTGGCAGTTTGCTGGGCTCCTCTCAGGCTTCCATCCATCCAGGCTTCCGCTCGTCCATCCATCCCTCGGTCAATCCACGCAGCAGTAGGCATCTCCGTCCTCGTCAGGCCCTGACCCGCCTTGCCTTCTGAGGACCTTCTGTTCCTTCATGAGCCTCAGTTTCCCCACCTGCCTCCAGGGCTGGCTGGTTCCTCCAGGCTTAGGAAGCCCAGGCCGTGACCCGTCCCGTCTGTGTGCCAGGCCCAGATGCAGCCCCGCAGGCTGGCTTGGCTCACGGGCACGCTGACCCTGGTGTTCTGCAGCCACCAGTGTCCCTCTAGGCACCCGTCACACGTCGTCTTTCCCCCAGCAATGGCGCTTACTGCCTTACCTGGCGGCCGTCTATGCCCTGGATCACTTCTCCAAATCGCTCTTCCTGGCCCTGGTGGGGCAGCATCAAGGCCTGCTGGACGGAGAGCGCAGTGCCCAGCAGGTGAGGCTCTTCGGGGCTTGATGTGGTGGCCGCGGAGCTGCTGGGGAGGTGACAGGGCTGGGCGGGTGCGGTGGCAGTGCTGTTCGTGGCGGCTGTGGGGTGACATTTTCTGAGGCCAGGCATCCCAGATGGAGTGCAATTCCGAAACAAAATCAGCAGCGGGTTTGCAGGGCCAGAGCCTGCTCCACTTTCCCTCGGCTGCCCCACCTGCTCGGGGCTTGGCTTGTGTAACAAGTTGTTTGGGCCACGCCCGTGTCCCCATTTCTCAAGGACGTGCTGACATAAGCCCAGTCCCTGTCTGTGAGTTCAGCTGCGTTCTCCTTTAGAGAACACACTGGCTTGGCACAGTTTGCATGGCCAGCCCCACGCAGGACTTCACGGCCCTTGGCCTTCCATAAACAACCATGCAAAGGTCCAAATCCAGCTCCCTGGATCCGAGTTGACAGCCCGGGGTTCGTGCCAGAAACGAGTGTGGAAGTCCCTGAGGTCAGTCGCTGTGTAGGGAGAAGTCCACCGCTGATTTCCCTGCAGACGGTCAGCATGTCAGTTGCCCATAGCTGCCTCATGCTGCTTCCTGAGCTGGAGTCAAACATGAATCAGAAGCATGCTGGGAACAGACTGGGCATGCTGCAGGCTGGGACCATGCCCGGCATCCTCAGAGCCCTGTCCGATTAGCGAGTCCTGGGGCAGGAGGTGGGGTCGCACGCAGGCCTGACTGCCCAGGTGAACCCGGGGAGTGAGGCCCCTGTGAGGGGAAGGGTGCACCTGCTTTCCTTCCTGTCAGTCACTGTCCTCTGCCGGCCGACATTGGCACTGGGTGTTAAACATGGCTTGGGGCATGATCATCTCTGTTGTTTCTGAAATTCAGTGGTTTAACACAGCTGGGCACAGGAGGACTAGAAGGTCGCCCCGAAGGTGGGGTTGAAAGCGCTGGTAGGATGGGGATTCTGTGGGGCCGACAGCTGTGTGCCTCTTCTCCAGACTGCTTTGAGTGTCGAGTAGAAGCAGAAGGATGTTGATGAAGCACATGTTGGGAGGACGACCCCGTGGGGAATGGCCCAGTGAGCACCCTGGCGCCCACTGTCAGTGCCTGTCCCCTCCCATGCTGCCAGGCCCGGTGGTCCCAGCCCTGCCTCTCCCCAGAGGGCGGAGCCGGCTCCCGTGCTGTGCGACCCCTTCCCTCCCTCCGTGGCCCTCGCCACACCATCACCGCTTCCACAGCAGACTTGTTCTTTTACTTTGCATTTTGTAAACTTCTCATGAGCCAAGTCGTGAGGGACGTCCTTCTGCAGGTTCCTCTGAACCACAAAATGGGAGAAGGACGTGGCAACCCTCTCCCCAGGCAATCCCGAAACAATCTGTCATTGAAAACCCTGTGAGGGTTGCTGTGAGTCGGATACATTATGTCCCTGAGATTTATTTGCTCTAACGAGCTGCGTCCGTTTACTTTCGTTGCTGTCCAACTCTATACGTAGAACTCAATGGTCCATTCTCAGATGAATTCGCTCCTCTCTTATAATTAAAATTGTGTCTCCTCTCTCCGTAATTGCGGGGTGTCTTAGATTAGCCCGAAGGAGACACAGTCCTTTGACGCTCGTGCCGAACATGGGGCCTGACTGTCGTTGGAGTCTCTCCTCACCTCTTCTTGTTGGATTCCCTCACCCAAAGGCAGAGCTCGGACGCGAGATCCACGTTCTGGCATCAGCCGGCAAGGCCCTGGCCTCGTGGACCGCCCAGCAAGGAATCCAGGAATGCCGGGAGGCGTGTGGTGGCCACGGCTATCTGGCCGGTAGGTTCTGGAGAAGTGTGTGGCGGTTTCCTGTTGTCATCCCTAACATAGGACGCTAGGCTATGGGTCAGCAAACCGCAGCCTGTGGGCCCAACTCAGCCCACAGCCTGCTTTCATAAATAGGTGCAACCGGAACACAGCTACGCCTGGCCATTTGCGTGCCGTCTAGGCTGTTTCTGCACTGCAGGGGCAGCCCGAGGAGTCACAGAAGACCATGTGGCTCACAAAGCCTGGGGTATTTCCCATGGGCCTGCGGAACACGTTCGCCAACCCCTGCCCTACACGGGTCTCGCCACTTTCTGTGCTGGTGCTTTGTGGGTCAGGATGGAGCATGAAGAGTGTGTGAATCAGCCCAGTAGAAACCAGAGCAGAAGCACGTGACCTGCTTATTTCAACTGTGATGTTTTGGTTAATGACTTGAGAGGAAACCAGCAGCAAGTTTTATTCTGATAGAAAATTCTTAAACTTGGGGAAAAGAGTTTTATTAGCATCGACTGTTACTTAGGCAGCTGGTGTGTGGCCAAGAGTGGACAATGAGCTGGTCCAAGGCCAAAGCCTGGCTCTGTCTCACTAGCATGGGAACTGGGCGAGTTGCCTCCGTTTCCTTATAAAATGGGAACCATCAGTCTACCCACAGCATAGGCTCTTGCAAGGATTGTATTTCATATAAGATGTTAGCAGTGGATCTGACATGCGGCCTGTGCCCCATAACATTTATCTAGTAGTGTTGTTGTTATTGTTAGAATTATTACTGTTGTCGACATTTGCAGCTTTCCTGCAAAGCTGTGTGTTTGCAAATCTTAAAGAACTCGTTAGAGCTGGAGAACTGGCTGCTCAGAGGAGGCCACATACTTGTTCCAAACAACAATGGGATTGTTGTTGTAGTTCTAGGTGCCGTCAAGTTGTGTCCAACTCATAGCGACCCTCATAGGGTTTTCAATGGCAGATTGTTTCAGGATTGCCTTGGGAGTGGGTTGCCACGTCCTTCTCCCATTTTTGCAGTGCCGGGAATCGAACTCGGGACCTCAGAGACTGCAGAGCCACGCTCTACCAACTGAGCTAAATCCCAGCCCAACAATAGGATTAGGAAACCCTTATTAGCCCACAGAAGCACGTGAAAGGCTCTTGTGGAGCTTTAAATGTTTCTGAGATGAGCTGGGGATAACGAAGCTCTTTGATCATCTGTCCCGGCAGTTCTACCCTAGGGCCGCCACAGTGAGGGCCGGCAGCGGCCTGGCCCCCCCCTGCACCCTCACACTGTCCCGCACTGACACGCAGGTCACCATGGCTGCTGAGGTTGTTCGTGTGGCTTTGTTCTCTGTGCAATGCTCCCTGTAGTTTTATTTGTCGTGATGACCGATAGAAACACCATCAGCAGTTCTGCTGTGTTCTGGTTTCGAGTAGAATAAGGAAGTTGAATCTCGCAGCACTGCAGACAGCAAAAACAAACGAATCAGGGTGCGTGCCTTACACAGACACCGGGCCAACCCAGAAGACAAGTCAACAGGACAAACCTAGGTCTAAAATACCAACTGCAGATTTCCTCCTGAGGTCTCCCAGCTCTTTAAGTCCAGCGGCTTAACTGTGGTGTGGAGGGACTGGAGGAGAGTATGATTTGGTGGCAAGTCAGGGAAGAACTGTTAGAGGCGACCACAGCTGGCGGGCAGCATGCCGCAGCAGTATGTCACCCTTGGGCTCCACACGTGGAGGACGTGAGTGTGCGAAGGGGACGGTCCTCCTTCCCCTGCTGGCTCTGTCCTGCTTGGCAGTCGGAGAGCTCTCCATCAGAGCAGGAGGACCTTGGGTGTGGGTGACTCCCTAGGAAATGTGTAAGGGGACAGGGGGAGGGACTGGAGGGACTGGAGGGGAGGACGGGCGGATGAGAGCCGTCTTCAGGTCATCGAGGTTTCTTGAGCAAAAGAAGGGTTGATTCAGCTGTAGCAACGGCCCAGCCCTGGGGGAGCCTCCACCTTGTGACTCTGCAGGTGAGGCCAACGGGGACAACATGGTCCCGTGGCCTCGCCGCCAGCAGCCACGTGCCGGGTGTCACAGGAGCCGCCCGCTGCCCTCAGGAGGTGGCTGTCTGCCCCTGTGTTGGCCGTGGAGAGCGGAGTGGGGGCTCAGAGCCAGCAGGAGGCAGGGCCGCGAGAAGCAGGGGCTGAGCCCTTCTTCCCTGCTCAGGCTGGGCACAGGCCCCGGGCATGTCCTTGAGTGACACAGGTGCCGTGGCGTCCTTGTAGTGAACCGGCTGGGTGACATCCGCAACGACAACGACCCCAACAGCACGTACGAAGGTGACAACAACGTCCTACTGCAGCAGACCAGCAACTACCTGCTGGGCCTCCAGGAGCAGCAGGTGCAAGGTAGGCACTGGGGAGGGGCCGCGCCAGGGAGCGGAGCGCTTCTGCTGAGCCGCGCCCCCTGTCTGCAGGAAGAGCGAGAGGCTCCCAGGGGGTGCCTGAGCAGCCTTCCAGTGCTGGGCCAGCAGGCGGGCCTGCTCAGAGACAGACTGCCCCTGGTGGGCCAGGCTCCCTGGGTAGGGCTCCTCGACCCTCTCCAACGATCTCACGGGATCCATTGTGTGTCCTAGGTGGCGCTCTCTCTGCCAGTCCGTTGAAGACAGTGGATTTTCTAGAGGCCTACCCCGCCATCCTGGGCCAGAAGTTCACAGGCTCCAGCGTGGCCGCCTGGCTGGACCCCACAGGTGCGTCCCCTTGGTTGCAGGGCAGATGGTTCCAGGGCACTTGTCCTACCAGGAGGCGTGCCGAGTGGCTGCCAAGCTGGGGCGGCAGGGCAGGGGAGGCCTTCGCAGCTGTCTTTTCTGGGTTGACTCCGCCCCTCAGTGCCTTTCTTTTTTCTCCCCTCTCCCCCGGTAGTGGGTAGTGGTTGAACCCAGGGCCTCGCGCTTCCATGCTCTGCAAGTGCTAGACCACTGAGCCGCACCGTCAACCCATTATTTTTCTGTTTTGAGACAGGGTCTCGCTAAGTTACACAGACTGCCTCTGGTCTTGAACTTGTGATCCTCCTGCCTCCGCTTCCTGAGCCACTGGGATTACAGGCGTGCGCCACTATGCCCAGCACTGCCTGACATTTCTTGCTCTTCTGGATCTGTGGGGAACAGGACATAAGCGACTGTTGACCCTCCAGCTCTGTAGGTCTGCGGCGGAGTGGTACCAGCCGTTGGGAGGGTTGAGACTTAAGCCGGGCCCAGTCCCTATAGGGGCTGCTGTTGGAGCCAGGGCGGGGCTGCCCTCTGCTGCCCTCTGCTGAGGTGGGTGTGACCCACAGTCCTGTCACCATGGTCTCAGTAATGCTGGGCTGGTCTTGTCTTTGGCTCACCCGCGTTGGTATTAATTGGCTTCCGAGGGTACCACTCAGATGGGCTTTGGAGATGGGCTGGAGGCCACTGTAGTCCAGGGAGCGGTGAGGTCATACAGCATAGGTGGTGCGGTCTCCTGACGTGGGCAGCGGGGTCACATGGAGTTCAAGCGTGCTGGGGCCATGGGCAGAGCACCTCAGATGGCTCCAGGAAAGTCTTGAGGAAAGAAGCTGCTCAGACAGAGTGTCCTGAGTGCATGGCAGTGTCGTCCCCAGCAGGGCGGCCTCCGCTGACCTGCGTGGCCCACTGCCCCCTTCTCTCAGGTGACCTCTGGCGTCACAGCCAACACCACCTTCACGGATCCCTCAGACGCCCTTAAGCTTGTTGAGCATGCCCTCCCTGCACTGCACTGTGAGCACCTGAGCCCCGCAGGCGGGCTCTGGAGAGGGACGCAGCGTAGCCGCCTCTCGCCAGTCACTCTGCCCCTCACTGGGGCCCTGTGGTTGACACTAAGCATCACGAGTTAACACTGCCTATGAATGGGGTTTGGAAGCCCTGGGTAGCTTTGCACTGGAGTGCCCACCGTAGACGGCCACCTTCTGGGGCAGCGTTTGGGGAAGGCCCGACAGGGCAGCCTGGCGCCTTTCTGCCCCGGGGGCCGTCTATGTGGTAAAAACGTTAGATACGTGTTCTCTGCTCAGAGGCGGAGGTCCAGAGTCGCAGGGTCGGCAGGGCCTAGCTCCGTCCCGCCTCTCCCAACTCCTGGGGACCCCAGGGCTCCTTGGCTGGTGGCTGCCTCGGTCCGGTCCCTCACACAGCCTCCTCCTCTGTCTCCTCCTTTTCTGTCTCTCGTAAGGACACCTGTCATTGGATTTAGGGGTGATTCTATCCAGTGTGACCTCACCTGGATATCTGTAGATTGGTTCCCCCTATAAAGGCCCTTCTAGTAAGCGCATGGTCAGAAGGTCCAGGGTTCAGATGTTTTAGGGTCTCCAGCCAGAGCCCTGAAGCTGGCAGGACTCTGAGAAGAGTGGCTCATCCCTTATCTCTCTCCTGCCACTCCTGCCTGTGGAATACTGCGCCCAGAGACTGACAGTAACTTGCTGTTCATGCCAGCTCTCTCCCCTGGTCACTGTGCAACCATGGGCAAGCTGGTTGATGTCTCTGAGCCGGTTCGGTGGTTTTGTTTGCTTCTGATGCACTTCTCAGTTGTGAGGGGCTTCTTGGGCTTAATGGATGAGACACTGGGCAGTCAGGTCTGCTCTGGCAGCTGCTTCCAGGGAACAGGCTTGGGAAAGGAGGAAACGGGCCAGACCCGATGTGGCCTGACACCCATTTCCTTCCTGGGCGCTCTGAGCCAAGAGCAGTTGCCAAGCAGAGGGGCTCCCTGCTGCCTGCCACCTGCTGGGCACCCCTACCAGGGCCCTCAGTGCCTGGGAAGGGGGAAGAGAGCGCGGACCCAGCTGTGTGGCCAATCCACAGCCACTCCGTACTCCTGGCGGTGTATGTGGCTCACCGTGTGTCCTGGGGCCGGAACGGCTGGGCCTGAGCCACCTACCCAAGGGTGGGGGGTAGGGAGAAGCACGAGGGCCCCCCAGCCTGCCTGTCCCCAGCTGTCCGGCTAGCTGGCTGCTGTCACTCCTGCCCTGCCCCAAGCACCCGGCTGGCAGCCCCTGCCTGTCAGAGCCTTGGGGTGTTGAGAGGCCAGCGAAGCTCTCCCACAGGCCACGGACACAGGAGCCATTGTCTCCCAGCAGGTGTCCAAACGCCTGCACAGGCCTCATGCCAGAGCAGGGACAGGACCATGCCACTCACGGACAGGAGGGGCTGGCTCTGGGGAGACCCAGGACCCACGGCCTCCGGCTGGCCTGGAAATGCTCTCCCCAGCACCTGGCGGGAGACCTCGAGCTGTTACCCTCAGTGACTTGGTTTTCCTGTGTGCAAACTGGCCCATCCCATACCCCTCATGCAGGTCCCCCGGGACGTGCACATAGCCCACGGTGCCGTCTGTCCCCGGGGAAGCAGGCCGCAAACATTAGGTGCTGCATTGTTGCCCTTCCCCCTTTTCTCCTGAAGCCCCCTTGGCGGCGTACAGGTGGCTCGTCTGCTACCTGCTCCGGGAGAGTCACTGGAAGTTCACTCAAGAGAGAAGATCGGGGAGCAGCGACTTCGAAGCGAGAAACAAGAGCCAGGTATGCGTCGGCTTTGCAACCCGCTTCTGCGCCCTCGGCTCCCCGTTCCCTGTTCCTGGCTCCCGGGCTCCCCTGGCCTCGGGCAGATGCCTTGAGCTTTTGGAAGCTTGGTCTGCACATCTGTGAAATGGGGATGCTAGTGCCCGCCGCCTGCAGCTGTAGCCCTGTGGCATCCGATCCCGTCAGATCTCGGAGGCTAAGCAGGGTCGGGCCTGGTTAGTACCTGGATGGGAGACCGCCTGGGAACACCAGAAGCTGTAGGCTTGGGAGAAGGACCTGGCAACCCCCTCCCAAAAATCAATCTGCTATTGAAAACCCTATGAACAGCAGAGAAGCACTGACAATAGTGTTTCCCCTGTTGTACAGAGGGTCGCTATGAGTCGGATACTGACTCAACAGCACCTAACAAGAACAACAAGTGCCCGCCGCCGGACTGGGGGAGAGGGCAGGGCGCTGTGTCCCCAGTGCAGCTTGGCCGCTGCCTCTCAAGGAGAGTGCGCTTGCTGGCGTGGGGCGTGGGGGCCTCCAGCCCCTCCTGCCCACTCACCTCTCACCAAGGAGTGAGCCTACGATCGGCTCTTGTGTTCCGGGGATTCACAGTGCAAAGCACCCAGCTGTGAGACACCTGGCTGGGCCCAGTGGGGTCACGGGTCCCATCCTCCCAAGGACCCCGGATGATAGGTGTCACCAGGGCAGCCCTGGATCGGGCAGGGACTGCAGGACTGCTACTGCCCATTGCTCAGGACCCAGCTGCCCTTGGGAGCCCAGCCCCCATCTGCCTGAGTCGGCCAAGGCCTCAGGCCCCACCCACTATTGCAACCGGGGGTCTGGGGACCTGCAGGTTTCCCCTGCCCTGGCTGAGGAGACAGAAGCCAGGTCTAGACAGGCTCCCCACGTCAAAGACTCCTGCTGAGCTTGAGTCAACCACGTCAGCTGTGTGGCTTGAAAGAGATGAATTCAGCAGAGGGCCAAGGTCAGTGAGCTTTTAGTTCAAGGCCACAGCAGCCAAAAACAAAAGGCTTAAAATGACCCTTGGGAACGGGCCGCTTTTTGTTCCCCTGAGGGTAGGCCAGGCAGACCCGGCCATTTGGAAATGATGGGTGGCCATTGGCTTTGGCCACTCCTTCCTCTGCTGGTCAAGTCACAACTCTAAAGTGGAAGTAGTGATCTCACCTGAGTCACCAGCCAACACCCCCAAGGGGTCGGAGGGCTCCCAGGACCTTCCTGACAACATCTGGACCTCAGCACTGCCTGCAAGGGCTATGTGACCTGTCTGTCCATGTCGACCTTTGGTAGCCCACGTGACCTCACAAGCCCCCAGCATGCAGTGGTTTGAGGAGCGCCTTGCCCTTGGATCTTTACGGAAGAATTTGGAACAGCATTTCAGTCTTCCCACGGAGGAGGAGGGCTGGAGGCCCTGCATTCTGGTCCAGCTGGATGGCGTCCACGGGCAGAGCTGGGAAGCTGATGGCATAGGCCTGGGTGCCGCGGCGCAGAGGGGCAGGAGCCCCAGGCAAGAGGCGGCACTGTGCCCTTGGAAGGAGGGTGGCTGAGGGGCTCCACTGTCCAGACCCACTCTGAGTCATGGTGCATCTCAAGAGCCAGCACTGGGTCATTGCTGACACCACGAGCTCGCAGGCCCTGGGCAGGGTGCTGGGGGCCTGCGTGAGATGTCCTTGTCCTTCTGGTGACCTAAAAGAGGGGCAGCATGAAAAGAAGCCCTCAGAGAACGCTCACCCGATGGGGTGTGGAACAGAGCTGCTTAAGACAGGACACTCGGAAGCTGCAAAAGAGAAGAAAATCACCAGCCCGGACAGCGTCAGCGTTCAATGCTTCAGAAGGCCCAAGGTGCCCGCCATGATGTCGGCAGACGCTGCGCTGGGGAAGCACGCAGAGCACCAACCCAGCAGGGCCCATCCTCACGAGGGAGAGTGTGCCCTGAGCTGAGGACCACGAAGGCCACGGCTGGGAATCAGGGCCGAGATGTGCAGGCTGTGGCCACAGGCCCTGGGCCCGGGCATCTGTCCATGATGAGTGCTCCCACACCAGCTTTTTGGCAGAAGTTACCACCTGTCCCTGTGGGATTTTTGTTGTTGCTGTTCTTTGATTTATTCTGGTACTGGGAGGCTAAACCTGGCACCTTGCCTTATGGTGGTTTTTTTTTTTTTTTTTTTTTTTGGTTTTTTATAGTACTTGGGAGTGGAACCCAGGGACTCATTCCTGCTTTGCAAGCGCTCTGCCACTAGGCTGCACCCCCAGCCCATTTTTCACTCTTTCATCTTGAGACAGGGTCTCGCTAAGTTACCCAGGCTGCCTCTGGCCTGAAACTTGTGATCCTCCGGCCTTCCATCTGCTGAGTTCTGGGGTTCTGGGGTTCTGGGAGTACAGACATGTGCCACTGTGCCCAGCTCTCGAAGTCTAACCAGCCTTGAGAGTGGGGCTCCGCCCCTGCAGTCACCTGCTGTGGGTGCAGGGCTGCCTCCCTCCCCTGGGTGCTTTTGCAAAGCTTGGGGAGTGTGTCCTGGGCAGCCTCCCCACCACGCTCCCCGCCTGCCTCACCCTCCACCCTTGCCTTGCTGGGCTTTTTAATCTCCAAAGCCAAGCCCTGCCCCCGCCCACCTGTCAAGCAACACAGGTGTTTTCCTAACTTCAAAGCCCTTGGTGAGATGGCACCTTAGCCATGGGGAGGCGATGGGGAGGCGGGCGTTTGGTGTTAGAAACAGAGAAAGCCAGATGATTAGAGATCTGTGCCGAGCCCTGCTGTCCTGAGCCTCCCAGGATGGGCGTGGGGAGGTGATGGGGAAGGAATGGGCTGCCGTCCTATCAGCGACACGGTGCATGAGTAGGAGGGGGTCCCTGCTCCGGGAGCGTGGGAGCAGAGGCGCAGCTCTCCCCTCCAAGAGTGGGCACGAGCCTCACTTGCGGAGCCCTTGAGTTCCACCTCGTCCTCCCAGCTGCAGAAGACAGCAGGTCCTGTGCCCCGGGCCTGTGTGCATGAGGCTGCGGCCCCTGAGTTCCGTGTAGGACCTTAGTGGCAGCAGCCTGTGCCTGAGCATATGACTGGCCGCACACAGGCCTTTGCTGCTGTCTGTGCGCTGTTTGTGTGGCCACCTCTGTTCCCATGGGGCTTCCCCAGCCATCCTGTCTCCCGGGATGCTCTCCCTCACCGCCCTCCCCGGCTCTCTGTATCCTGCAGGTGTACCGCTGCCGGCCCCTGTCCCTGGCCTTCGTCGAGCTCACTGTGGTGCAGTGGTTCCACCAGCGCGTGCGGGGCCCCGACGTGCCGCCCTCGCTGCGGGCTGTGCTTGGGCGGCTCAGCGCACTCTACGCGCTCTGGTCTCTGAGCCACCACGCTGCCCTGCTCTACCGAGGTGAGCCCGCTACCCCGGGGCCTGGGTGGCATGACTTCCATTTGGGCTGGGGTCCTGGTCACGGCCAAGGGGCCAGGTGGATGAGGAGGCAGGTCCCACGGGGAGCCTGGGAAACGTGGCCTCCCCGCCCCCAGGCTCCCGGCCGCTCTTCCTCCAAGAGGCACTGGAGGAGCAGAGAGCCACGTATCTGCTTCTCCCTCCCTGGCCCTGTCACCCCACGAAGCCTCCACTCCCCACTCCCTGCTCCGCCCTGCGCCTGGTGCACACAGGGCTTAGGAAGATGAATCCCCCCCCCCCACCGCCCAGAACCAGCTCTCATCCCCTGGGGACAGCATTGGCCTGTGGAGGTGACCAGAGAGAGGCCGGGGGCACCCAGGTACCCACTCGCTGCCTGGGAAAGTCTAAGTGACGGGGTCTCCTCTTAAAAGTCACCACAGAAGTCGCTTCCTCCACACTCATCCCCACCCTCAAAGCCACTGTCCCTGGACTGGTTGGGACCCCACAGGAAAGCTGTAAGGCTGCGGGTCACTGGGAGGGGATGAGTCTCCCGCCCCAGACCCTGTTCCCCGCTTGCCACAGCTCTCAGCCCATCTCAGCTCCCAGCCCACACTCCCACCCCCACTGGGACCTTGTACCCCAGCACCCCCCATGCCCCCACCCGTGCACACCACTTCATCCAGCCTCCCAAGCCCCAGGCGGCCCACCTGCCTCGCCAAGCCTCTGGCTCTTGGCCTCCATCACAGCCTCCTGGTGAGGCTTGGACCAAGGTCTGTGTCCCCAGACCCTGGCCTATGGCCCGCCTAGAGAACCAAGTGACACAGGGCCCTTAGAACTGGCCCACGCCAGCGTCACAGCGTGCTGGCGTCGGCCCAGTGACACCCTGATACCTCCACCCACAAGGCCCTGGGGTTGGGGGCCTAACCCAGAAGCCCCTTCAGGGCGCGCTCTGGTGAGGGTGACGAAGGCTGTGCTTGCAGGTGGCTACTTTTCTGGTGAGCAAGCAGGAAAGACACTGGAGGATGCCATCCTGGCCCTGTGTACGCAGGTGAGCCATCCGCAGCTTGCCACCCTGCCTGTGCAGCCACCCAGACGCTAAGGCGCCCCGCGAGGTGAGGGCCCTGTCTGCGTTATGCGCAGGCTTCTGAACCCTGACCTTGGGGTCCCACCGGCTTTCTCGGCAGGAGATGTTTGAAGTTATTAGTTACTTGAAGAAAAACCGTTTTAGCTGGGCGTGGTGGCACATGCCTGTCATCCCAGTGGCTCAGGAGGCTTGTCATCCCGCTGGCAGGAGGATCACAAGTTCAAGACCAGAGGCAGTCTGTGTAACTTAGCGAGATCCTGTCTCAAAAAGTAAAAAATGGGCTGGGGGTACAGCTCAGTGGTGCAGCACTTGCAGAGCATGCAGGCGCGAGGCCCTGGGTTCAACCCCCAGTAACTGCAAAAAAAAGAAAAAAGAAAAAAAAAAAAAAAAAGAAAAACCGTTTTGCATTTCAAGACATTTTTTGGGCAGCCACTCAGAGTTCTTGTGTCATATTGAGTAACAATCTGGTGGTGGGGTGTGGGGGTGTCACTAATCCGTCACCCCCCAGGAGCCTGGGAGCATGATGGCTTTTGCAGGAGCTCCTGAGTACTCTCCCCCTCTTGTGGCTGCGGGCCACACTTCCCTGTGTGTGTGTGTGTGTGTGTGTGTGTGTGTGTAGTGGGGAGAAATTGTGTGTGTGTGTGTGTGTGTGTGCGTGTGCGTGTGTGTGTGTGTGTGTGTGTGTGTGTGTGTAGTGGGGAGGATCTGGGGACAAACCTCCAGAGCAGTGCTTAAGATTAGCGAGCCGCAGTCAGCACTTCGGGCTGGGATTTGGATTTAGCTTAGTTGGTAGAGCGCTGTGCTGCAGTCTCTGAGGTCCCAAGTTCGATTCCCAGCACTCCAAGAATGGGAGAAGGACGTGGCAACCCACTCCCAAGGCAATCCTGAAACAGTCAGCCATTGAAAACCCTATGAGGGTCTCTGAGTCGGACAGGACTCGACGGCACCTAACAACAACAACTCAGCACTTCTGCCAGCATCGCTAGCTGGCTGGGAAAACAAATGCTGGAAGTCGTGAGGAAATGGCCACGTGGGGGAGATGCGCCCCTGCCCTGGCCCACAGGCAGAGGATGTGTCCCCCAGCCTCGGTGCCTGCTGGGGTTTCCAGCGTCCCGTTGCTGGCAGCCCGCAGCTGTGACTCTTACTCAGCCGTCGCCGTGGAGACTGTGGGCCTTGTCAAGGGTCTGGATTTGTTTCTCCACAGCTGAAAGACGACGCCGTGGCCCTGGTAGACGTGATCGCCCCTCCTGACTTTATCCTGGGCTCCCCGATCGCCAGAGCCGACGGCGAGGTAAGGGGCGCTTCCCGCTGGCTGGCAGGGGTGGGCGAGCGCTGCCCCGGCTGCTAACGCGAGTCCCCACAGACCTGGGAGTCTTCAGTGCCTCCAGGAAATTGTCCCAATGGGGGAGCCTCGGGGGACAGGAAAAGTTGGGGTGATCTTGCTCTTCACAGCGCCACGTGAGTTCCGCGGTCCCAGGTGCCCCTCCTCGGCCCATCTTCCTTCACGGGACCACGTGGGGAAGGTGCAGGTGTGGGGTCAGCCCCTGCCTCTGGGAGGACCACGCGGTAGCCTCCCCGCTCTGCTCCCCTACCCCACGTCCCACTCTACCTCCATTCCAGACACAGAGGTTAGTGCCACAGACTTGCGTGGCACCACCCCTGGCCACCCCTGGCCACCCCTGGCTGCCTCTCGAGGTCAGGCGTGTCCCTGTGTGTGGCCTCCTGGGTTAAAACCTCAGGGGCATCTTCACGTCCTCTCTCCCACTGCCCCAGCCTTGAAGCCCAGCTGTCTGTCCACTCTGACCATGCTGGCTGTCAGGTCCGCTTTCCCCGCCGCCCACCTTGCACCCCCACGTGGGTCCTGACCTCTCCTTGCTCCCAAGTTCTCGGTTGGTTTCTTCAGAAGCAGGTCGGGCCAGGCGTCTCCCTCAGTGGAGCCTCTACCAACATCCCTGCCCCTGAGATCAAGCTGGCCCTGCTGACCCCCACGCTGCACTGAGCCCTGCAGGTTCTCCAGCGTCCTTTTACCCCATATTCCCCTGACCTCCAGCCTCCTTGTTCTCCCCTCTGCTCTAGTGTGCCAGGCTTGCTTTGACCCCAGGGCCTTTGTACCTGCTGTCCCACTGCACAGAGTGCCCTCTGTCTACTCAGCCTGTGCCAAGCACCACCTCCTCACAGAGGCCTTCTCTGGCTGTCCCTGGCATGCACCCCCTTTCTCCTGCTGTGTGGCTTTGGTAGCACTTGTCACTGAGCCTAAGGTGGCTTTGTATGTCGCTTCTCCTACTATGTTGGCGATGCCCGTGGAGGGGCAGTGCCCATAGATCTATATGGTGTCACCAGCACCTCACTTTACGGGATGTCCCCCTTTATGGGATGTGTTCAAGTCATGAGGTATCAAGGCTGTGAGGTGCAGGTCAGAATTTCACCGCACTCCATAGGACCCCACCCTTCCCGAGGACCTGGGCTCTGCTGAAATGGGGCCTGGCCGTGGCTGGGTGGGAGCCTGTCTGTCTTCAGGAAGCACTGGGCTCAGTACGATCAGGCGGGGCCTGTGTTGGGGGTGCCCTGTGGGCAGGTGCGGCCTAGATGCGCAGGGCGCGAGGAGGGTGAGAGTTCCTGGTGGGATCGGGATCAGCTGCAGGGGCTCCCTGCCCTCAGCTGCGGCGCCGGCCCTGCCACGTCCTGCATCCCAGCGTCTTCTCACACCACCTCGCTGCCGAGAGACTGAAGTCCACAGGAGCAGGGTGGAGTCCGAGGCCGCCCCCCGGCCATGGCAGAGCCACGATGTGGGCCCGCATCTGCACCCTGGAGTTTGGAGACGGGGTGGAGCCCTTGAGTCCCCAGGCCAGGCAGACAGAGGGCACTGGTGCACGGGGCCTGCTTCCGAGGGCGCTGAGCATGCGGGCCTGTCGTGGTGGAAGGAACTATCGCAGGCCTGAGCACCCAGGCGCTGTGCCTAGCTCTTGGGCTGGGCCTGGCCAGAGGCAGAAGAGAGGTCCTCTGTCTAGGGGTGCCACAGTTACACCAGAGCAGACAAAGGTACCTGGCGGGGCGGCTTAAGTGTCACATTTCCCAGCTTTAAGCAACCAGCACTGTCCCTGGGTGCTGCCAGGTAGAGATGGAGTCAATGAAGAAATCGCTGGGAGGCTGAGAGCACTAGAGGAAGCCCAGGGCTCCAGGGAGAGGCATGTTTGTGCCCCTGACAAGCACCCTGAGCCGTCTCTTTGGGAGCCGGTTCCTGTGGGGTTTGCGGGGAGCTGGTAAGCGTGGCCTGCAGGGCACACAGACTGGCTTCTTAGAGGGAGGCTGGCCACCGCCAGCAGACACAGAGCAGCCCGTTTCCCTGCGCGCCGCAGACCAGTTGGTTTGGAGTCCTGGGTCCCTCTGAACCGTACAGCCTGAGCCCGCTCCTCTGCGTCTGAAACAGGTGCAGGATCAGGTGGCAGCCAGGCAGATCTGCACCTCCCCCAGGAGTCTCTGCTCTCTCCAGCCTCCCCGTGGAGCAGCTGAGTGGGGAAGGCCCGGAGGAGGCTGCGGCTGGGCTGCTGTCTTGGGGCAGCAGGCAGGGTGGCCCAGGGAATGCAGGGCCCTGCCCACCTCCTACTGCCCAGCCACATCTGGGGGGAGTGGCAGGGGACAGGTCTTAGCATGGCCTTGTGAACGCTGGGGTGGCCGCGCCTGTGCAGATACAGAGTCCACTGTCTACAGTGAGTCCCAGGGGTGGGGCAGAAGAGGTGATTCCAATCAGCAGTGATTTCATGGTTCTTTATGACTGAAGTTCCCTCTCTATGTTCTACAAAAGCCCCACTTAGATACAGTAGACTTAAGTCATGGTTGTTGTTATTGTTAGGTGCCCTCGAGTCGGTATCCAACTCATAGCGACCCTCTGTACAACAGGGTTAGAAACACTATTGTCAGTGCTTCTCTGCTGTTCATAGGGTTTTCAATGGCAGATTGATTTTTGGGAGGGGGTTGCCAGGTCCTTCTCCCAAGCCTACAGCTTCTGGTGTTCCCAGGTGGTCTCCCATCCAGGTACTAACCAGGCCCGACCCTGCTTAGCTTCCGAGATCTGACGGGATCGGATGCCGGTAGCGTTGTCTAAAAAGTGAGGGTAGCGAATTGCCTGTCTTTAGCAAACGCGAGGGGAGTTACTTTGGCACACGTGGGCGTCTGCGGACGCCGCCCACTGAGGACATCTGTCGGGTGTCTTTTCTGCAGCTCTATAAGAACCTCTGGAACGCTGTCCTGCAGCAGAGCGGGGTGCTGGAGCGGGCGGCCTGGTGGCCAGAGTTCACCGCCAACAAACCTGTGGTGGGCAGCCGGAAGCCCAAGTCCATGCTGTAGGCCCCCCAGCCCCGGGCAGCCCGGCCCCATACTGCGCGTCTGGCAGGGGAAGACGCCTAGAGGCTGGCTTCCCTACCACACATGCCGTGCCGCATCCACCGGGCCTGTGGCCCTCACGGCCATGCCGGGCCTGGGACACTCAACGCTCGGGGTCAGTGTGGAGCCATTGTGATCTGCTGTGTGAAAGGGGAGCTGCCTGGATCGTGTCCTCCTGGTGGACGGTGGGCTTTTGATGATTAATTCTGCACATTCTCTGAATCTTCGAGCGCCTGTGAGGCGTGCACGGTCGGCTGCTCTGCTGAGGGACCTTCCAGTCAGGGGCTCTTTAGAATTCATCCGGGATGTTCTCCAAAGCCTTGCTTCACTAAGGAATTAATGCTGCCTCACTGACTCTTCCTTAACTCCGCTTTGGCTTTATCACGTCATCAATTACGCCGCAACGTGAGTTTGCACGCTCCACCATCTGAATGGCGCACTTGGAGATTTCTTTTTTTTTTTCTTTTTTCTTTTTTTTTTCCGGTGCTGGGGGTTGAACCCAAGGTCTCACGCCTGCATGCTCTGCAAGTGCTGGACCACTGAGCTGCACCCTCAGCCCATCTTTTTACTTTTTGAGACAGGGTCTCACTAAGTTATGCAGACTGCCTCTGGACTCAAACTTGCAATCCTCGTGCCTCCGCCTCCCGCGCCGCTGGGATTACAGGCGTGCGCCACCGCACCCGGCTGCAGCAGCGCCTCGTGCTGGCCGTGTGGCCAGTGTAGCCACTGACGCCCACGTTGTGTACTGAGCACCTTGTACAGGGTGTGTTTGGTCCACTTGTGCCTAAAGCAGGTGTCCCGGGGCCACCTGCGCTCACAGAGCGTGTGTCAGCAACCCCCACCCCCGTCTGTGTCCTTGCAACGCTGGCCACAGCTTAAAGGAGCCCTCTGTGCCTTTGAAGTCTGTGTGGCCACCGTGCCGGCTCTGTGCTGTTGGAGATGGGAGCGGAGGCTTCCAGACCCAGAGCCCTTTTTTTTTTTTTTTTTTGTGGTACTGGGTGTTGAACCCAGGGCCTCACGCCTGCATGCTGTGCAAGTGCTGGATCACTGAGCTGCCGCCTCCATCCTTTTTTTTTTTTTTTT